>NQII01001600.1:365089-408620 GCA_002778355.1 Clitarchus hookeri
ATATATATATATATATATATATATATATATATATATATATATAGCTCAATATAATTATCGATGAAATCAAATATGTTTTTATTATATTAATACAATTTCTCAAATTTAAGTAGGCTTAGCCAGGTTCATTAAGGTATGGATTTCTCAATCAAACAAAACTGTTTTTACAATTTCCTGACTTATTGAATATAATTTCAAAGAAATTTATCTCATCTCAATATCTCACCATAAATTAATACATCTTGGTATTTACCATTTATATATTCTATCAGTAAAATCTACAATTACCTCAAATAAATTAATGCAATTAAATAATTAATATCAGTCACAATAGTCAATGTATCAAAACCAAATGAATTTCTTTATAGATAATATCTCCATTTTTGACAGTTCAAATATTTACTATAAAGTCCAGATCCCACCAGCCCACAGTGTTCTAGAGTTCTCCGAGCGCTCTCCTGATCCGACTTCACTCGTCGGGTTTCAAGCCTTCTCGTCCGTTCACACTACAAACCAAACACCTCGTTCGCCATCGTCTCGTTATCTCCAATCATCATCCGTCCTCTTCACTGTTCACCAATGTCCATTTCCGCACTCGACTTCACCCCGGTTACCGCACTTAGCAAACGACTTCTACCAGCAGACTGCCGACAGTCCAGCTGTGGTTTATATTTATAGTGTCATCAGCGATCGTTCAGAAATTTCTCTAAATGCCGTGTTTTGCCGAGGGTCATAGCTCCCCGAATATTCTTGTCCATACTTTTAAATACATCGATCTCTCCAACCTAGGGGGAGGAGGGGCTGTGACACTCGCCAGGTCAGCTATCAATCATTCCCGGTTGCCTCGATGGGACCATGAGCTGATCTACCTAAGAGGAGGGGAAGGTCTAGGTGGTTCAACCCCCACAGAGCCGAGTTCGCGCATAATGCAAGCACCTCGTGAGGCATTAAATGTGTAACATTGTCCCTTATTAAGTCTGTTCGTCCCAAAAAGGCTCTCCAACATCTGGACCTTTGTACAGCCAGTCGGTCAATGTGGACAAACTTAGGAGGCGGGGAAGGTCGAGGTGGGTCAATCCTACAGAGCCGAGTCCCCACAAATGGTGCCTGCGCCCTGTGAGGCGTTACAGTATATTTCAAATTGTAATAGGAGACGTCTCCATAGTTTGCATTTGCAGCCGTAATTATTGTTCTTATACAAAGCCACGGCATTATAAAATTTTGAGTAACGAGAAAATATGGTGGAAATGGGTTAGGGCGTCCCATGACCAGGGAGCACATGGGCGCGGCATGCCAAGTGTGGCGAGGATGATGCTCAGGGCCGGGTCTAGCTGAATATAGGGAGATGCGAAACGTGGTTCTTTGTCGGTGGTCATTGATTAATCTGTGTGAAGAGGAGAGGAGCCCATCTGAGAGGGAGGTAGGTATCGTCAATCAGACCAGGAGATGCTCAAGGGAACTTGATAGCTTAAGTCAGAAAGAGAGTGGTTGTGCTTAGCCCTATTCTTGGTGAAAATTGTACTTAGGTTAGAAACTTAGTCAATTATATGCCAGTCAACATGTGTGTTACTTTCTGTATATGATACATTATCTTGAGTTTCTTAACACTAACAAATATTAAAGGATATTTCAGAGTTTTGGGTGACAGTAAACCATTCAGATTACTTAAACCAAGTCGGGAATCGGGAATAAGATTTTTTGTAAATTAGTGGCCTGTATCATGAATGTTTTGCAGTCTGGCCAGAGGTGCATCCTCTGTGGCGCTAGTTCTCATGTGAGATTAAGCATAGGAAAGGTTAATGTTGAGTGCCATTATAAGTGTGGTAAATTCAAGTCTGTTTGTCAGACAAAAAGTTACTGCGGTATGTTGCAAACACCACTTCATAATGGCGGAGATACCCTTTCATACCTGTCGGTTTGGTTCGACGAACTGAAGAAGGATTTGGGAATTAAATAGCGCATCTTACTTTGAGTGAAGGTACTTGAGGGTCAGGTTTAGGATTTGTTGTATGCGATATTTTTGAGAGTTAAGAGTAGTAACATGGAAGATTAAGGTGACATAGATTCATAAATGTTAGTGATGTATGGATGTAATCGATGCAGTATCGGTATATACCGTTATTCCACTTTTATATTTTTTCCTATGTATTCGTTCCCAACCAGTACATAAAAAAACTTATTTGTTTCCATTACCCTAAAACCATGCCGAGCTCTCGTATGTACAAAGCTGTTTTTACATTCATTTATAAAATTTGTTAGTCTATAAAAACCAAAATTCTCTTCACAATGAAGGATCGTAACCATTTGTGATATAAAGAATACGTATAAATAAAGACCACACTCCAGATTCGAATAGCTTTTTTTAACTTGCGAGCGATCAATCTGACCTCTTTATATAGTAAATAAACATACATTCATCTTAGATGTGGTATGTGCATGCAGCACTTAAAACAAAATGGCTGGCAAATTTAGAGGAGTGAAGGGTCTAGGGATGCTGATATGCGTCTCCACCTTACCTGGCTTACCAGGTTAAGGCAAAAAATTGTAAAATTGCCTGGCACCATTACTTAGCGAGCATGCGTTAGTGAGGGTCGTGTGGTTGACGACCTGTGGGTTCCTGGAGTCCTTTGTCGATCTGGAGTGCTTGTAGGTACTGATCTTACCAATAATTGCACGTACCTAGTGTTTTCACTTATAACACTGGCGAGGTTGTACACTACCTCGCATGCTTTACTTGCAATTAATTAAAGCTGCAATAGGGCGCAGTGACCGAAATACCCCGACGTGTAAAGTAAATGAATCCCTTGCGTTTAGTCGAGAGATTTACTTATTTATTTTGTTACATATACAGTTATTCTGTTATGGCAACTGATTCGGACATTGTAACCAATACTGTAAGATCGGCCTAAACCATGGGAATTATTGAAAGGCGTGTAGTGTGTTGCTGTTGTTATGCTGGTGTTGTTTGTTGGGGACGACTCCCCACCAGGCTCCTGTGTCCCACTGTGTCCCTTGCGGGCGCCGAGATGCCAGGCATTGCTGGTGGAAATAGGCGCTGGAGGGTGCTCCCATCAGTCTCGGGTCTTGATGTTCCCGATTCGCAAGGGGGGCTCGTCGGGTGTTGTTTTTGGATTGCTTTGGGCATCCTGTTGTTTTGGACATCACAGCATAGGGCGCCGCAGCGCTGGCCTCTTCTATGGCCAGGCGGAGATAGTCACTTTGTATGGAGACATTTCTCATGTTGATTAACTTAATAAGGTAGGTGATGTTATCGAACACCTCTATTACTGCATGCGGTCTGCTCCACTTCGGGGTGAATCCCATGGAATAATTTTTCGCGCTGCTGGAGAGTCTATGTTCCCGGAGTGCACCATCTGTCCGTCTGTTAACCTGTGTGGTAGGTGCGTATTTTACATCACCCACTGCGCTATATAGCAGGCTTGGTTCCTGCGGGCAGCCATCAGGTCTGCTTATTGGCTCTGCCGGCGGGGTCAGCTGTCCTTCACTTCACCCGCGCTCTGTCTGTGCTGCCCGGCGTACTCACCAGGCTGCAGTAATTCTCGGCCTTGGAGTATTGTAGTAGGTAATATGGCCTGTACCCAGATTCACGCGCCGTATGATTGTGAAAAGTGCTGTTGGCAGGTGTTCAGCCCAGGTTGCTCGATCCTTGCCAATTCGCACGTGCAACCGGCTCTTGAGGACCTGGTTTTGACTCTCTGTCAGATTGGCCTGCTGGTTTTAAATGTCTGTGATATGGTGCACTACCCCCTAGTTAGTACACAGGTCATGCCACAGTCTCCCTGTGAACTCTGTACCATTGGTTATGTGCAGTGTTCTAGGGTAACCCCACATGGGGTATAATTTGGTCTTCAATACACGTGCGATATTACATGCTTGTGTACTGGAGACTGGATAGGCTTTTGTCCTCCTGGAATACGAGTCGCTTACTACCAAAATGAAGCATTTTCCGGCCATTGTGCCCATAAAGTCTAATGAGATCGTATCGAATGGTTCGTTAGGCACTCATGGCGGTTTTTGTATCACTCCATCTGCTCGGCGGCTTTTGAAGTGGTTACATGTCATGCACTCTTGTGCGTACATGCGCACATCCCGTTTGGCCCCTGGTCAGTGAATATGAGCTCGCAAGTTTCTTATTGTTTGCAGTGCTCCAGGATGACCTGCAAACTGGCTGGCATGCACATGACATAACACCTGTTGACATGCGTCCTTGGACACGTAGAGACACTATAGTGCTTCCGGTTGGCGTGACCTGGTTTCCATACGTGCTTCTTCCACTCGATACCGTTCTCTATTGCCTTGTTTTATTTTCGCTATGGGGCATTGGGGGTCTGGGCACCGTTGTGTGGCTAATACATGTGCCTGGAGTTCGTTCAGCCTGAGTTCGACTCCCTGTGGTGACTCGATGCTGTTGCAGCGAACGATGCCCGCGCCAGGTGTATGGTGCACTACTGTAGACGACAGTATGTCATCCCACTCGTCTTCGTTCACTGCTACAATTTCGCCAGGCCAAATTGACAGCTCGTCATCTAACCGGTTCTATTGTATTCAGATTGTTGAAATTAAATTCTGCTGTTTTTTCTTGGTTTTTATAGTGCTGTAGTCAATTTGTTGATGTTGTATTCTAGAAAATTCTATTGAGTTTTTTTTGTGCTGTAGCATGATTTTTCCATTATATTATTATGGATTCCATTGGTTTATCTTGTGTTACATTTTATGTCAGCAGTTCTTTGTTGTTTTATAATGGACTCCATTGGTTTCTATTGTGCCAGTGTTTGCATTATTTTATTTTTTGAATGTTTAATTGCATTGTTTTACCTTGGTTTTTGTAGTGTTTTGCGATTTTATGTTGTACTTCTAGTGGTTTCCTGACTAAAATAATAAACAATTTACACAACATGAACAAACAAAACTCAACAGAAACTAAGGTATACAGTATAGTTATTTCACAAACCAACAGTACAAGTAATTTAAAGCCTAACAGAAGACAGCAAAAAACAATGGAAACAGTTGAGACTACAACAGATTTAAATATAATAAAATTTGACAGAAACAAACGAAATACAACATACATAATCTTCAAAACTATTCTAGATTACTAGGGTTTCATCAGAAACGAAAGGGTGAAATTAAAAAGACAACAGAAACAACCGAAACCAATATAAATTACAGCATCTACATAAAAACAAAACATAATTAAATGCTGCAGAAACTAATAAAATATAACATAAACAACTGGAAATCACTAGAAATACATTAGAAAACCACAAAACACATCAGAAACCAATAGCAATAACTGGGGCTACATCAGAGTACAACAGAATTAAATGAGACTGTAACAAACAAAATACAACAGAAAACCATAATACACAACAGAAACCAATATAAATTACTGGGACTTTATCAAAATACAACTGAATTAAATGCATCATAAATTAACAAAATACAACAGAAACCAATGGAACTAATAGAAACACAACAGAAAACAACAAAGCACAACAGAAACCAATGGAATACAATGGGAAGAAATCAAAATACAATATAATAAAATGAAACCAACAAAATACAACAGAAAAACCACAAAACAGAACAGAAACAAATCGATATTGCTGGGACCACATTAGAATACAACTGAATGAATTGCAGCAGAATCCAACAAAATACAACATACACCAATGGAAGGCACTAGAAATACAGCAGAAAACAACCAAACACAACAGAAACCAACAAAATACAATATAAACCAATAGAAATTACCAGGAATACATGAGAATACAACAGAATGAAATGTGACAGAAACTAACAAAATACAATAGAAACCAATATAAATTACCGGGAATACATAAGAATACAACAGAATGAAATGTGACAGAAACCAACAAAATACAACATAAATCAATGGTAACCACTAGAAATACAATAGGATACCACAAAAGAACAGAAACAAATATAGATTACTGGAACTGCACCAGATTACAAGACATACATCATAAAGCAATAGAAATTACAGGAGACTACATCGGAAAACAACATAATGAAATGCGACAGAAACCAATGGAAAATACTAGAAACATAACAGAAAACAATGGGACGAAATCAGAATACAACATAATGAAATTAAACCAAAAAAATACAACAGAAACCAATGTCAGCAACCAGTACGAAAATTTCTCCACTAGAGTTCACTCTATATTTATTTTAATGAGATATTAAGGTGTACAATTTTTGTGCAGAGAGATAAAAATCACTAGTCGATTTATTTTTTCTGTTAGTTATTAATATAATACTATTACTGTATTTTAATTATTTAATATCCTAACATATATTATTTTCTGCACACATTTGGAAATGAAATTGCCACAAAAAAATTATTTTCAGAAATATAACTTAAGCTTAAGTCACAACCCTAAAGAGGATCCAGTGATGATTCTGATTCATGACGAGGGGGGAGCCGCCTAATTGCGCTACTCCCCCCACCAAAGTCATGTGAAAACATTACTCTGGTTAAAGCCATTCCCACTCAACAAAAGATGACCTGCCCCCTATATACTAGATTATTTCCTCTACCCACTAATAAAGAGCATGGTTTCCTGTCGAAAGTGCTTTTATGGTGACTATGTCGGTTTTTCCTTTTATCTTCTAAGTAGAGTAGTTTAACTATAAGTACACTAAGTGAGGTTTTCATGGCCAAAATTTGGCCAAGGCAGCAAAATCACTCTCTGCCGCGATGCATGTGTCCTTGCATGAGTCTCCTTTCCTTGTAGGCGTATGGGGCTTAGCCCTGAGATGCACTAAACTCCCATCTCTATCACGGGCTAAGTGTTATGTGAATAACACTTAGTTTTAGAGTAGGTTAGAAAAAAAACACATCAGAAACCAGAAGAAAGAGCCAAAAACCAATGAAAACCAATTCCTGTCCCATAAATTAACTATGCTCCACATCAATATTTATAAACTGTCAGAACCCATTCTATAACGATGGAAGCATATATGTATAACTGATGGGGTCACGTAACATACACTAAGCGTAGTATACCATTTACACGTCTGTGGATGCAGAGATAGAAGAGTTATTTAACTCCAATTTTGTCGTTTATGGGAATATGTGTATTCAATACTAACAAATGATTTGGTACCAAGGAGGCCAGGCAGTTGCACCTATGCTTTGTAATGCACTTCGCACATTCACTTGTTCATTTCGAGACATGTTTGCGTGCAAACTTGTGTAGTGTGTTTGCGACAACCATTTCTGGTTTTTTTTATCAGACAAATTTCGATTGTGTGATTGAAACTATCAACTAAAATACATGAAGGTGACAAATAGTTTGCGACAGAAATAATGAGGTATGTAATGTGAACCTAAATGCAAGGTTTTAGTTTCCTAGTGACAGGCATTTTACTAGGTGCCCATTGCAAACCTTTATCTTCTGAAAGGTGACATGAAAAGAGCCCAGTAGTTGGAGCGATGTCGGAATACATGGGTGGGGGGAAATGGAGCAACATCCCTTTCCCCTCCTGGGCTCCAGACAATGTCCATCATATTATCCACAATCCACAATTCTGGGTGTGAACACACTGGGATTAGAATACGGACTGCTAAGGGGAAGACAAGTAATCTTACCACTACACCACCGCATCCCTTATCACGAATTAATTCGCCAGAAATTTTGTTAAATAAAGAAAAGTTAACTTTCAAAAATGTTTAAAACAGTGCTTATATTTTCTCTAATATTGACTGACAGTGCCCAGGTCTCAAGCATTTGTGTTATTGTACAGTGGGTGTAAGGCGGGTTCGCTTTCAGTATGAAATGTACGGGAACACAAACACATGAATTCACGGAAGGGGAATATTCAAATTCGAAATTGTATCTCTCACCCAGAGGATCCGAGTTGGATTCGCGGCACAAGTGGCATTTTCAATATGAATGATTGGACTGGAAGGGCTCATACCACGGCAGGGACTAGCAAACGACCGCGAATCACCTCGCCAAAAGAACACCCGTGTACATCATGACCTGGTGCCATGCCGCTCGGCAATGAGCAATAAGATTCATCTAACAACGACCAGATATCAGCAGTGTCGAAATTCATGCAAGAAAAAATTGTCTAAATTTAACTATCGTATTCGTAAACATATCTACTGAACTATTAAATTTACATTTATAAAAAACAATAATTTTTAAATGTGACGATTATGCTTAGGTTAATTTGCATTTTAATTTTTTTCCGTAAATTATTTCTAAGTTTCTCATAGGCTAAAAATATAAGTACATTTACAGATGAATAAATCAACACATTGTTATATGGACACATTAAAACCTGCGGGGCATATCTGAATTCGTGAAGGATAGAGGTCTTAATACAAATAAAATAATAAAATAAGATTATAATTTATTCACACAGTGATTATTGAGAGATTTAAATTGTCTGTCTCATCTACACTGTAAGCCAAAAACTGGTATAGGCGTGCGTATGCAAATAACAGAGGTATGCAACCAAANTGTCTGTCTCATCTACACTGTAAGCCAAAAACTGGTATAGGCGTGCGTATGCAAATAACAGAGGTATGCAACCAATCAGAGTCACGCGAGGTGGTCGGCAACACCTATATAAGACAACAAGCGTCTGGCAAAGTTGCTATATCGGTTACTGCTGCCACAATGGCAGGTTACCATGATTTAAGTGTGTTTGAACGTGGTGTTATAGTCGGCGCACGAGAGATGGAACATAGCATCTCCGAGGTAGCGATAAAATTTGGATTTNTGTCTGTCTCATCTACACTGTAAGCCAAAAACTGGTATAGGCGTGCGTATGCAAATAACAGAGGTATGCAACCAAACAGAGTCACGCGAGGTGGTCGGCAGCACCTATATAAGACAACAAGCGTCTGGCAAAGTTGCTATATCGGTTACTGCTGCCACAATGGCAGGTTACCATGATTTAAGTGTGTTTGAACGTGGTGTTATAGTCGGCGCACGAGAGATGGAACATAGCATCTCCGAGGTAGTGATAAAATTTGGATTTTCGCGTACGACCATTTCATGAGTGTACTGTGAATATCGGGAATCCGGTAAAACATTAAATCTTCGACATCGGTGCGGCCGGAAAAAGATCGTGAACGAACAAAACAAACGACGACTGACAAGAATCATTAAACGTGACAGACGTGCAATCCTTTCTCAAATTGGCGCAGATTTCAATGCTGGGGCATCAACAAGTGCCAGCATGCGAACTATTCAACGGACCATCATTGATATGGGCTTTCGGAGCCGAAGGCCCACTCGTGTACCATTGTTGATTACACGACACAAAGCTTTAAGCCTCGCCTGGGAAAGCCAACACCGCCATTGGACTGTTGATGACTGGAAACACGTTGCCTGGTCTGACGAGTCTCGTTTCCAATTGTATTGGGTGGATGGACGTGTATGGGTATGTAGACATCCTCATGAATCCATGGACCCTACATGTCAACAGGTGACTGTTCAAGCTTGTGGAGGCTCTGTCAAGGTATGGGGCGTGTGCAGTTGGCGTGAAATGGGACCCCTGATAGGTCTAGATACGACTCTGACAGGTGACAGATACGTAAGCATCCTGTCCGATCACCTGCACCCATTCATGTATATTGTGCATTCCGACGGAGGTGGACAATTCCAGCAGGACAATGCGACATCCCACACATCGAAAGTTGCTACCGAGTGGCTCCAGGAACACTCTTATGACTTTAGACACTTCCATTGGCCACCTAAATCACCAGACATGAACATTATTTAGCATATCTGGGATGCCTTGCAACTTGCTGTTCAGAAGAGATATCCACCGCCTCGCACCCCTATGGATTTGTGGTCTGCCCTGCAGGATTCATAGTGTGAATGGCTTTTAGCATATCTTCAGACATTAGTCGAGTCTATGCCATGTCGTCTTGCGGCACTTCTGCGTGCTCGCGGGGGCCTTCACAATATTATGCAGGTGTATCAGTTTTTTTGGGTCTTCAGTGTATTACTCTTTTTTATTTAACAGTTAGCGTAATATTTTGTGTCTATTTCAACTATAATTAATATCCTTCTTAATCTGTTTCTCTGTTTGGTTGCAGTCAATTATCTCATACTCATCATTAACATGTGTTCAGTCTATCTGTTGTCATAATTTGTAATGTCTTTCACTAACACAGTCAAATATGTCAGCCTGGCAGCCACACTCTTTACTGCTTGATACTTGCGTTTGCAGACTTCACTTCCGCTGGTCACTTCTCTCGCAGCTCGTTCTACTATCGCTCGGAACTCAACCACTCATCCATTCCAGAAAAAAAAACTCCCAGTCCAGAGGCCCGTTTAACAATTTATATTCTGCTGGTGTTAACCTGGAAAGTTTGAAACACCGGGAGTCATTTTGACAGAATATAGGGCAGTAAACAACTAGAAAGTTACTCAGATAGATGCAGAAATTCAATACAACCAGGGTCAAAAGCGTGCGACAAAAAAGGACAATTGTGTTGGCTCGCTTTCTGTAACAGATACATTGCAATCGGCCTATCGCTCGTCTGTTATACAAAACAATCCATTGACATTCTGCTGCTTTTATATAACTGCTGTCCTTCACTTCCACTAGCTCGCGCGTGATGCGAAACAGCGAGCACATAACACTCCCCCCTCCTCAAATCTGTTCATCCCGAACAGATACTGCAAAATCCGGACCACTGTAGAGTGCCAGTTTTTTCGATGTTGAAAACTTTCGGCTCTACCCGAGAGCCTTGACGACAATTCCGAAAGACCACATCATTGGTCTTATTCAGAATCCTACAGGGGCCTTCCCAACATTTCTGTAGCTTCAGGCAGTGTCCTTTTCTCCTCTGAGGGTTGTATAGCCACACCAATTGTCCTTGAAATACCAACCGACATTTTCCTATCATACTGCATCTTTATACATTGACTTTTTATTCTCAGGTGCTGTCGAGCAAAATTATGAAGGCCAACAAGTCTGGTGCGTAGTTTGCTGGCTTAATCAGGGACTGCAGTTTTCTCTTCTGTCGATCGGCCAAACAGCAGGTTAATGGGAAGGCGTAGATCTCTTCCAACCAGCATCCTTGATGATGTTACCTTTGTGGACCTGTAAACTTCTGAGTGGTAAGCTAGTAAAAAACAGTGGCATCTTTGATTCCCAGCCATGTTGGTTGTCTGCTAGAATGATTGAGAGGTACTGCTCAAGAGTGTGGTTAAGCCTCTCGACCATTCCATCCGACAGAGGGTGTAAGGCTGTAGTCCTAGTCTTTTTCATCCCCATAATTTTCGTCACCTCCTGGAAGACTGCATCTTCAAAGGTTCTTCCCTGATCAGAATGGAGTTCTTCTGGCACCTCAAACCTTGAGAAGACATGCTCTACATGTGTATCAGCCACAGTTCGTACTTCTTGTTAGGTAGGGAATGACCTCAGGCCACTTAGTAAAGTAATCTTTGGCCACCAGTAGATACCTATTACCTCCCTCTGTGACAGGCAAGGGGCCCAGAATATCTACTGCAATCATCTCAAATGGGGCTCCAACATTGTATTTCTGGAGGCGGCCATGTCCTCTGAATCTCGGGCCCTTCATCGCAGTGCAGGTGTCACGCAATCGGCACCACATCTCAACATCCTCCTGACAATGAAGCCAGTAGAATCTCAGTCTACCTCTGTCGAGGGTCTTATTAACACCAAAGTCCCCACTGGCTGCCACATTATGCAGTTCCTTCAAGTCTTCGGGAACCCTGCATTCTGGAAGGACCAACTGTAAATGTGTGTATTTCCCAACATCACTTCCCCAGTTTCTGTAAAGTACATCATTATTCAGTATGAGGAAATTCCATTATGCCCAGTATGCTTTGACTGCTGTGCACAGGCTAGATATATCTTCTCATTTTTGCAAACCGCCAGCTTCTTTCCACTTTAATAATGGCTGCAAAGCGGGATCATTGAGATGATCTTCCACAATACACTTATCACCTCAGGTAGAAGACCCATCAAAAGATAGAGATCCTTAAATTATTGTCATCTGCACATTCGGCAATTCACCACTCTTTTCTTCCTGGTGTTCGCAATGATGCTTAGTAGCCAGTGTAATGAAGCATGGTCGATTCTTAAAATAAAATGTCTGCCATAAGGTAGGGGTGGAAGTGTGAATGGCTTCACGTTGGCTAGAAGCTCTGTGCATGTAACACAGTAATTTCTCTCAGGCTTATGAAATACCTCACTGAAGTATTCTGGTGGAATTCTATTCCCATCTTGAACCTGAGATAACATAGCTGCAATGCCTAAATCACTAGTATCAGTATCCAAAATGAATACACCTTCACTTTTCAGGAAATCCAGAACTGGTGGAGATATCAGAATTTTCTTTAGTTTGCTAAAATTAAATTCACACTCAGTGGTACAATGAAATCTCCTTTTCGCCTCAGTCAGTTTATGTAGTGGCTTGGCAATCGTGGCGAATCTAGGTACAAATCGATGGTAGTAGGCACATAATCCCAGAAAACACCGCACTTCGGTTTTGTCAGTTGTTGTCGGCCAATTTATTTAAGCGTTGGTTTTCTCGGTGTCTGTTTCAATCCCATGGGCCGACACTACGTATCCCAAGAAATTAATTTTATTTTGAATCAGATGGCACTTCTTAGGAATCTGTTTCAAATTACCTGTGGCCATTTTATGGAATACAGTGCCTAAATGTGATAGGTGCTCTTCAAATGTCCTTGCTTTCATAACAATGTCATCTAGGTAAACCTGACAGATATGTAAGGCAAAACTTTTTCCACCAGGCATTCGAAGGTAGCAGGGGCATTACATAGATCAAAAGACATAACTTTGAACTGCCAGGTTCCCTTTCCCTGGACACAAAATGCAGTCTTTCCTTGGTCCACTGGGTCCACTTCGCATTGCCAGTACCCACTCTTCATTTCCAGAGTAGAAAATCATTGTGAACCTGCTAGGCTGTTTAATGTGTCATATATCCTTCTAAACATAGAAGTGTATTTATTTGTCACATTATTAAACTGGCGATAATCTACACAAAACCTCAGAGAGCTACCTTTCTTATTAACAAGACCAATGGGGGATGACCATGGACTAACTTATGTTTCCATCACATCTAGATCCTTCCTTTCCTTCAGAATTCCCTCAACTACCTCGTGTGAAGCTAGTGGCAGTAGTCTTAGCGGTTTGCTTTATGGGCCTGGCATCTCCCGTATCTATGTGTTGGCAGGACACATCAGTACTTCCAAGGTTATTTTGTTAACATGAGAAGGCATCCATATTTCTCTGCAGTAGTTCTGAGACAGTTTTCTCCTGTCGCCGGTTAAGATTTCCTTTCATTCATTCTAGTAGTTCATCTAGTACTTCTGGTAGAGGACATTCTATATATTATACTATAGAATCTTCTGAAACTTTTGGAAGTACATATGTGAGACCTGCTTGCAAACATCTATCACAGCTCCCTCTCCAAGACTAATGGCACTATCGGAGAAATTTATAATTTTAACTGGAAAACTGTCAGAATTAGTAGAGATCAAAGTCCTTGCTACAACGACTTTACCTGGCAGGATATCAATAATCTCTGTTAGCTCAATTAAACCAAAACGCATGACAAATTTTCCTTGACATCTGCCAGGAATGACAATTTCTCTAGAAACGGGCAGCACAGTTGGTTGACAACAGAATACATGGCAGCTAATTAGGGAGGAAAATTCATGTCATGTTAACACCACCAACTCTGTACTGTCTACATGTAACACATCATGTCGAGTATCGATATAGCACTCCAGCCTACGTAGCACATCAAGCTCCAAAAGACATTCATTCTTAATTCGTCTTTGTAAACACTGTGCTCTATACTGAGGTCACCAATCTTCCACATCACATTTCTCTTACCGATTACTAGTGTGGTATCGCCTGTTACTATGGTCAAATTCTACCATTTCATGCTGTCGCCGGGCGATCGCTGGGGATGGGCCCGAGGATGTTTGGTATTACTACTGTTATGGTTGTCCCAGTGTCGACGACCATCTGACAAGGAACAAGATTCATACTCCCCTCCACCAGTATTGCATCACAATCATGTTTCACCGACTGTACATGTAAGAACAGTGGGGCCTTCCCTCCAGCAGTCACCGGTCTTCGCCCCCAAAGCTCAGTGTTAACAAGTTTTCCGAACGTGCTCTATTCTCACCTGCCTCTCGCTGCTTCTTTTCCCAGTACTGCTTCTGTTGCTGCTGCTGTTGGCAGTAGGCTCTTAGGTACTCTGGCCACCCGCATGACCAACACTCAGGCCTAGTAGGTAGGGGGTGACGAAGCTCTGCAGCACGAGCTCTGGAAGCGATGTCCTTCACAGCCATCTACAACACCTTTAGTGTCTTCTTGATGCTTTATTCGTCATATTCATTCAGCATCACTGCCCGTACCGGTTGTCTGGGTTCAGATCTCTGTCTTGCTGACTCTACCTTCAGTGCACGGGCCAGGGCATCCTGCATATTGTGGAGTACAGCCAGACGTACCGCTTTTGTACCTTTGTATCGGCGATGGCATCGTTGAAGAAGACTACTATGATGATGGCGCACGCCTCCTCTAGGCATTCTTCTACAGATAGCTGGGAGAGCCGCACAATGTCTTGTCATAGCTAATGCAGTGACTCCCCTGGTCTCTGGGTGTGGCTTCTCAATTGAACATTGTGAGCATGTCGCAGGTATCGGGCGCCGAAACGTAGCTCCAACACCGACACCAGTGTGGGGTACTCCAGTCGTTGTCGTGCTGGCAGAGATTGTGGTATACCCAATGCGGGACGTCTCAGTACAGCCACAAGGTAGTAAGGCCGCTTTGTGACTGACCAGCCATTCAGGGTGCGAATATTTCAAACTGGTGTTGGTACTCTAGTCATGAGCTCTGGCAATCGTAAGGGGCGGACTTAATTGAAACCTCCTTCCCTAAAACTGGGTGCGCGACAACAATGCTACAGATCTTGTATCTGTCCTCCCAGGTTACTGTATTAATTTTGACTCGCACTGCTTCTTCACTTTTCTCGGCTGTCTGTGTGGTGGTACTGGAACTCTGCTGCTGAGAAAATGTGTACCATTCCTTCTTCAGTGCACTGATTTCGTTCTCAACACTGTCCATTCTTTCATTTAAACAGTCAATTTTCTCGTTCTTACTGTCTTTTTGTATTCACTAACTCACCAATGCCTTATATTTTCTTGTCTACATTTTCATAAACACAGTAAATTTTCGTGTCTAAATTCTCATTTACACTATTTACAGTTTCAATTACAGAACTAATTTGAGTACTTACAGTCACATTCATTCTACTAACATGGTTATTTACATCTTCTTTCAAGCTATTTACACTTGCACTCACTTGGCTGCTTAGTCCCTCAATTAATGTGCGCAGTGCTTCCAGTTCTGCAGACATTATTCTAGTAACATTCACTGCGACAGTTTTACAAAACAGTCTTTAATTTTTCCGCCTACAGTTATTACAATTAATTTATTGGTTTAAATGTCACTAATGACAATCCTATTGCATAACTTTATTAATAATCAAATGCCTTCATCCCACTTCTGACACCAGTGTTACAAGGACGCCTGCAGAGCGTATCTGTGTTCGTGAGCACGATATTTATTGTCTATTTCAACTCCAAATAAAGTTCTTCTTAATGTCTGTGCTTGGCTATAGTCAGTTATCTTATACTAATCATTAACACATATTCAGTCTGGCTGTTGACAACATTTGTAATATCTTTTACGCATCTAGTCCAGTAGTCCAGTATGGCAGCCACACCTTCACTGCTTAATACTCGCAGTTGCAGACTTCCCTTCCGCTGGTAACTTCTCTCGCCACTCGTTCTTCTATCGCTCGGAACTCAGTACCTCATCCAATCGAAAGTAAACTCCCTGCTCGGAGGCTTGTCACACAATATATATAAAGGTGGCCTTGACCTAGTAAGTGCGATGCACACCGACTCATGCGGACAGAATCTAGGGCAGTAAACAACTGGGAAATTACTCAGATAGACACAGAAACTCAATACAACTAAGGTCAGCAGTGTACATTGCAAAAAGGATAGCCGTGTCGGCTTGCTTTCTGTAACAGGTACACAGACAGTAGTCTATAGCTCACCTGCCATTCAAAACAGTCCATTAAGTTACTGCTGCTATCATATAACTGCTGTCCTTCATATCCACTGTCTCGCATAGGATGCGGAGCAGCGAGCGCGTAACAATATTATACATCTCATAGAAAACCTAAACCAAACTTATAATACTGAGAATTTTAGAACAGGCGCGCCCTCCGTCGGGCGCACCTCTGGGACTCACGGGTTCGGGCGCAGTGTGCCTGACAGGCGCCAAAAGAAAATCATCACTCACACCTTATTAACTCAATTCTAATGCTCTTAAAGTGATCAATTGACCTTCATTAGGACGTAGAAGGAGATAATAAACGAGATCTGATAGAATAAATCTCATTTTCTAACCTCAAAGTTAGTAATACATAAAATACTGAAATTAAAAAAATAATGAAAACCTGCTACCACATTACCTTCAGGTTACATGACAACAAATTAAATGAACATTAAAATTAAGAACAAAACACAAAATATACCCCACTACAATCAGTCTCACTCGGAATGACTGCTGGAAAGTGGTTAGAGTTTATTTCCAAGGTAAATGATTTGGAATTGATGCCACCCACATTGAACATTGCAAAGAAGATAACCATTGGCCAGCGCTTGATGTTTCGGCTTACGCTGTAAGTAGCGCACATTTGATCTGCAGTATCAACGCCACTTTTGGTTTGATTATAGAACGTGATCACCTATGGTTTCTTTTGTTCTCGAGAGTCAGGAACAATGGCTTTGTCATCATGAAATGGAGATTCAAGAATGACGTATTTCTTATCACGTGGTACATAGGAAACCAGAACCTTCTTATTACTGAAGTCGAACATACTGCTGTATTGTTGTTTTCCTTTCACATTTACAAAATCTGGGGTTAACTCTCTTTTATTTTTTACATAGGAACAGCTTTTTTTTCTTCTCCAAATCATCGATGAGATCTATAGAAGTGAACCAATTATCAGCAGTAATGTTGCGAGCAGATCCAAATATAGGCTCAGCCATTCTCTTCACCACACTTGGCTTGTTGCTGACACAGAAAGGTCCTGCTGGCTGCTTTCCAGCATAAATTTCCATGTTGATTGTTTAATCATCCTAGCATCACGAGAGCAAAACATTCTATACAGTATTTATTTGGTTTTGAGGGGTTATACTGGCGAAAATAACATTTACCTCGAAATCCAGGAAGCATTTCGCCTATAGTGACGTTCTCCCCAACGGTGTTCCTCTTCCGACAATTTTCAACAAATTTTTCAAAAATGTGACGAATTGGAGCAAGCCTGTCAAATTCTTTTCATTGGGTTCGTGTAGTTAGGTCGTCAAAACGAAGGCATAGAATAATGGTCTTGAACTGTTTCAAATTCATAACAAGACTGAATTTTTCAACTCCGTAACTGTCTCTCCCCCAAAGTTCCTCTAGACTTTAACGATTTCCTTTGTACGCTCCTACTAGATACAATAAGTTAATAAAAGCCCTAACTTCAATGACATCCGTGGGTCTGATGTCTCTCTCTCTTGCAAACTGGTTCTTGAAAATGTCAATGTACTGGTTTGTACACCTAACAATTGTGTCAAGGATTTAGTCACTGAATAAATTATGCCAACAGTCGACTGCAGTTTGAGCATTCTTAGCATGTCCTTTGACTCCAGGAAGGTGAGTGATAATGTTGTGAGGTCCCTTGCGACAACGTTTCTTGAGCGGATTTTTGGACCACTTGGTTTTCTTATCTTTTCCCCAGAAATATGTATCACCTATTTCTTCCTCTTCATTATCATAATCACAAGACTCCTCACAATCTTGCTCCGTTCCTGAATCGCCTTCACGTTCTTCCACCTCATCTTGAGAATCAATGTCACTCTCTTTTCCCATATCTTCAGTGACTGATGGGTCTTCCTCATCGTCATTCTGCAGCAAATCTCTTATTTCTGNTAATCCACTTACGTGGTGAAATGCATGTAATAAATGGAAAAATTTGTAAAAAAAAAAAAAAAAAAAAAAAAAAACGAACGTGAGTGCCTGCGAGGCCACACTGGATAAACGTTCATATTTCCGCAAAATATCCTCACTCTTTCTAATAATAATTAATAAAATGAGCAAAATAAACAATTATGATGAAAATAAATAGAAATACGAACCATCTAAAAGTAGAACGAGTTCAGGCGCAACCGGCTTGAGAGGCCAGGATAGTCAGTACTGCACTCCACGCAAGCGTATGGAAAACTAACTAGGGAAGTTTCGCACAGCACCTAGAGGTAGGAAGCTACTGAGAGAGACAGTCTCCTGCGCCCTCTTGCGGTGGAGAAGGAAGCAAAAACAACTTTGCGGCGCATGTCAGGCCCACTGCGCCCGGCGGAGGGTTAATAAAGTCTTGATATCTCCAATTTTCAATTGAAGGATAATTTTCTGTGTTGTGGATCAGTAAACTTCTCTCTTATAAGTGCTGTTCGTTTGTGAACCACATTAATGTTTTTTTCATTATCGTCTTCATGCTGCTAACACATCCTATAGGCAGTTTCACAATGCAAAGTTAACAAGTGACTCATTACTTTATAATTTCCATTAACTTCATGCAAAAGTTATGAATAACATCTACATAAAATTCGCATAAAGGCTTTTTTTAATTGGTTGTACAAATAGAGATGCTCGTGCATAGGACCGAAATAAAGTGAAAAGTATCTTTTCTGAAAGCTTTGTAATACACACAGCTAGCCATTATATTTCTAAGTATGTAATATTTTTATTACAGGAATACTTAACGGCAAGACTGCTTATGAATTTCGTTGAATTCAAGTGATAGTTCCAAACAAAATATGAACAAAAATATGGGGTATTTATTTTCAGCTTAACTTTTTAAATTTGTTTTATTTACCTGTGCTCTCGAAGACGATGTGGTCAGTGGAATTCAACTCTTATCAATATGAATATTAATTTATTTTATTTTGTGTGGGTCCTTACTCATTTTGTTTTACATAAAAATTAATTCTTCTAAAATCCTAAGTACCCTACCGAACTTCCTTCAGTTATTCGTGTGTGATTGTGACACACATAAAGTGCACAACTTGACACGGTAAATTCACTGTAGGTTTCTCATGGATAAGTAAGCACTTTTTAAAGTCATGCTAAATTTTCTTTTTAACCAATTTCTATCTTTCCACCACTTTGTAAATAAACATTTTCCTCTCACTAATAAACACTGTGAATACATTCCATCACTTTCAAAAGTTAACAAATGCCGCAATAAGCTATATTGAGTTGTGCATGTTGGGAGGGCCTTAAAAACTTCTCACTTGACCAAGAATAGTGTATAATATTTCTGTGAAGAAAAAGCAAAAAGGCAAAGGAAATCATGTCACCACGTCAAGTACTACTATTACTCGGCGCGACAAATGTGCAGCCGGAAAATATGCGAACTACAAGGCGATGACCCCTCCCTCTAACCATTTCATTCTCAACTATTGGTGGAGGGGTAGAAATTTCTCAGCTGCGGGCGAGTAGTGTAGTACTGGCCATAACCCGTTCCTGGGATTTCCCGGGTTTGTGCGTTCGCGATTGATATAAATATGTATGCACGTACAAATTATATGTACAAGGAGCGAATTAAAATATATAGCTGTGTTAGGTGTTTAATAATGGCATCAAATAATAAGTCAAGTAATACAACTTTACACTATCAGTGCAGAGAAGTCATAACGAATGTGATTAAATTTTGTGATAAGGAAAATTCATCCAGACAACTTATTCATCCGATATGGCAAGCTAATAAATGAGCGGCAGCTGCACCAGATAAATCGGAATTAACTATATGCAAATTTAGAAAAGAAGGAAAACAATCTGATGTGAGTGGTGAAAAACTACATTCACCTGGGGAAAAAATAGTGAGAATTTTTAAAAAGATCTGTTTAGATGATTTTGATCTTGGTGTAATTCGGCACTCCGGACAGAAGTTTTATATGTTTAAAGTAGTCCCTTTGATAACTAAAATGCTAACAATTTTAAAACAATAAACTTTTCTAGGAAAACAGAGGTTTTCGAGATAAACTCTAAAAATAATAGGGTTTCGCCTCAAAAAGTGTAAAAAAAAAAAAGTTGTAATGGAAATAAATGACATTTTTGTCTAGAGAGGGAGATATTTAAGGCGAATGAGATAAAATGAGAAAAGGTCGTGGAAACAAAAAGACAGTAGTCTATGTTGATGAAACCTGGATTCATCCTACATATACAGTAAGCAAGTATTGACAACATAATGAATCATAAGGTGTTTTGAAGAACGACACTGCAGGACAGAGATGGATCTTCATACATGCCGGTGGTTATCAAGGTTTCATTTCTGGAGCATTTGTTGTATTCAAATCGAAAACCAAGATTGAGGATTACCACAACGAAATTAACTTTGCCAACTTTTCAAAATGGATGGAAGGAAAGCTGATTCCCAATCTCCCTGCAAGTCGTTTCATTGTACTCGATAATGCTTGAATGCCTGTTAAACTGCATAGGGCATCAGAAAACTGGAATAAGAATTAACCACAAAGTGGGGCGTCAATTTAACTCCTGCTGGCTGGGTGGTGTCGGGTTAGTGAAACTTTTGAGGGGCGGTGAAAAACATTGTAAGGTGGGTTAGGAGTTGGATACCAGACTAGGCAGCAGACACCATCAGCAGGCAATGCCAATTGCTACTGCTGCAGATTATGATCTTAGGGTACGGCAGGCCGTTCGCCCGGACATACACAGTTCCTCGGTGAAATTTTCGGATCAGCCCCTCTGAACAGGATAACGAGGCGTTCGATACATCTGACACTTATGTCGGAATAAAGTGGGTCTATTCAGGCTGACAAACACACATTTTACTGTAAAAAGCTTGGTGTTGAACATGTTGGTTAGTATGGCAAATTATGTGAAATTGCGGTGAAAGCGAGTTATAGGGGACCCAGATTCGAAACGCCCGAAGGCAGTGCTTGAAATGAAAAACACGAGGTCTGAAATATTGCGTGTAATTACTATTGCACAAAACTTTACACAGATTATATCCTGTCGGCCCGCCAGATACGCAAAACTGTAAAAATACACAGGTATTGCAAAACAATGAATTCCTGGTGTGTTAATTTTCCCCGGGCGATGCTATTCCCAGAGAAGAAGGTGTGGCATCTCCGGGTGCAGTAAAGAACAGGCTCCATTAAGTTACATCAAACAATTGCAGTTGAAGAAGATTGACATGAAAATGTGAAAGCATGAGGAGCGCGACGTGGCACATGACGACCCTTTGAGACACTCAACGACTACTGAATATGGCGAGTTCGCGAGGCGCGGATTATGGCGGCATGCGGCTTGCCCTGCACTACTTTCTGTTGAACTGCAACACTTGTATAAATAAATGGACATGAATCCTTGCATAAAACAAGAATAAGTAAATACATAATATTACACTGCACATGAAAAAATAGAATTTAAATGTGGACGGCATGAAGTGATGGGGTAAACAACTGAAGTAAAAAATACGGTAATTTTCAAACAAACTGACGTGGACGACTCCTGCATGGTCTGGCAAGGCCACTGTCATCACATCATCGGCCCACAGTCGGCTGCATCAGTGCAGCCCGCAGAACATGCACGTCGTGTGTCCCCAATGCGTGTCCGCATCGTTCACTTGGGAACGGGTCATGACCCGATACCGAGTAATACAACCGAGTGCCTGTGGTATCCCGTGTAATTAGGATAGGAATCAAGTGTTGGAATGTGTATTAAATAGCATTAGAATTTATCACCCAAGTGTAAATGTTCGTGAAATTCGCCCTTAGAGGATTGCGTAGTAATCGCAGTATAAATGCACGCCTCACACATATTTAATGAGGTGTAGAGTAGCAAGACTAGAGTATTTGAAGTGTTTTATATTATTTGCCGAGGACAATTGTGTGTCTAATAATGCCAATTAGTGACATGGGAATTAATTAGTCTTTCTTTTAACCTGACCATAATGGCCGTAGAGTGCCCCAAAAATTTACAGACAAAAATTTCCCAATGCTCTACAAGCCACCACATAATCATGTTTTGTATTTAAATTAGTGGTTAAGAAAGAACTCAGAACTCTCCTCAAGCTCAGGGATGTCCATAACAAACATTGAAGGGTCATATTGTCTGTATATTTTATGTGTTTATGTAATGAGGTCAGTAAACTAAGATACCTCGCAGGATGGCGCGAGCTCTCTACGAAGACGCGCATGCCTGCGCTACCCCCCGCAGTTCGATTCCACGGATCTTAGGTGCTGCATGTGAGTCGCGTTGCAGGGGACTTTCATACTTTGTTCTGAACCCGAACTGCAATAGGTTAACGTAATTTACTGGAACGTTTATTTAGTTTACTAACAGTATTCCCCACATTCGTAGCACCCCTCGCCAGTTCAATTTATCGACCACGGAGGTTTAATTACTATTGTAAGTATTCACGCCATTCTTGGCCTTTTTGTACAGTAACGACCACTGGTAGGCCTTGAGATTCCGTTACGATTTAATTTGCAATGTATACATGTAACTGTGTGCACTATTCGGCAATAAAATA
Organism: Clitarchus hookeri; assembly: GCA_002778355.1. NCBI lineage: Eukaryota > Metazoa > Arthropoda > Insecta > Phasmatodea > Phasmatidae > Clitarchus > Clitarchus hookeri. Next base: position 387,783 of record NQII01001600.1, read on the forward strand.
TACTTGAGTTAACTGAAACTTGTGAGTTCTCATTTAGTGTTGTATTTCGTGTCCTGGCTCTATACAAGAAGCCATCGACACCTCAAGGAGGGATCCTTCATTTATTAGGTGTAAAGGTAATACTAAGGCTTGCTGGGGAGCCTGAATACCCTGGCTCTGTATTACGATTTCCTGTAAATTTGTAAGGCGTGTGTCAGGGGATACAGCCACGTGGTCATTCGGCCCACTATCCTGAGAACTGTGACTTCATGCTCACCCAGTGAGCTGACGCCCATTCTATTCGAAATAGGAAGATTGTGTAATATTTTGACTTTTCTTAACATAGTCGCCGGACGATGCCCGCATTACCATGCCCGACCTCTCGGGTAACATTAAAACATTATTAAGCACTGAAACGCCTATATGTGCATCTGTGATAGTCCTTATGCCTGGTATGTCTTTATTTTGCTTTTAAATATTTTATATTAAATTTAACTATAATTAATGTTTGCCGAGTCCGCCATAACGCATGTTCACCTTAGGGGCTCTGAAGGGGGGCGGAGTGGTTGTATTAATTTTCGTGGCACAACTCTGCACTCACCTGTTCTCGCAGTACACTGCATTCAGCACTTCACTGTGCACTGAGGGCATACTGGTACCGATTGATGTGATGGACGCGCACCGTGGCAAACTGTCTGGAAGACAGGAAGCTCTCCTGCTTCAGCTTCCTATCATTCGTTACAATTTAACAAGGCAACAACCAAACGCACGACCAATCAAGATATTCGTGTATGGCTGGACAACAATAACATTCCATATGAAGCAGACATGACAAAAAGTGAACTTCTGCAGTTTGTTCGCTGTCGACCTCCCCCTGCAAGGTATACTGATGAGTGAGCAAACATAACACTCAATAGAAAATATGTGGTCCCATGTTGTCGATACCAATTAAACTATGTATTGCTCACAGGAGAATTTAGGAAATATAATCTTGGATCATATAATTTTTGTTACCACTAACAGTGAATGATGACCTGGGGCATGAAGCTTGCCCATCTCCACAGGACAGAAATGATTTTGCAGCAAATGTAACACACATACACCAGATAAATTTTACCAGAGATTTGTATGTCAGGAACAATTGTAGCAGCCATTCTCCGTAGACTACAAATAATATATGGGATACATTAGGAAGAGAAACAATTCAAAACTACCACTAGCTAAGGACCAATAAATACTCACAAATTCTTGAGTGATAGTAGATTTTATTTAATTTAAAATAACTATTTTGGGTTAAACTTCTTGAAATATATTAATATCTGTGCGAATATTTAGTAGCAGCTAGTTATTAGTTTCGAAATTTCCATTGCTTTGTGTGGTCGTAGCTATGAGTGTAGGCTTCTCGTAAATATATCTTATTTGCAATTCAAACTGTTATTAAGTCTTTTCAAAATTATTTTAAATTATTTGCAAAAATTAGTAAATTAAAATAATAAAAAGTTTTATCACATCAACTTAATTGGGAGAACGTAAATAATCAGTTCAGTGCTTCGTAGGCAAACGTAAAGCAACTTTAACAAACTGAAGATTCAAGATAATGGAAATATAAGCCAAATTAATTATTATTTTAGAGATATAGTCTTTGCATCCAAATTAAGAATATTTAGCTTATAAATCTTGATTACTGCAACATCTTGTGGTATCTTCGGAGGCTGGCTCTGCAGTTATTTGGCCTTATTCTTCCCTCACAAGGTTTTCGAGCTTGAGGTATGTATCTACATTCTTTACTGTAACACACCCATATCACGTTAGCTCTAACTTGACTTTAATTCTAGCCTGCGTAGGTAGCATGTTCAGACTAATTCATTCCTATTCAGTGCCAAGTGTCTTCGTCCTTTCGGCGGTCTGCATTATGGTTTGTGACTTGGCCAATCTAACCATAAACATAAAAAATACCTATCAGGCCGATAATTCATTAGGTCACCACCCCCCTAATGAACAAACCAAGATGGCTAAAAAAACATCTAAAAATGCATAGTTAAATTACGTCTTTAAACATGGTGCCAATAACGAGGCGTCTACCTCATACCTTGCACATACGCCTTACGTTACCATAGCAATCAAACAACAAATTCTTCTATGCAAAACAGTCAACTAAAAAATACATTTAAGAATTTTAGCATAAATACTTACATACATAATTACACTGTGATACATTTTCTGAGGTTAAAAGAACTGGCAATTAATAATATTAGTTAGAGTCGAATTAAATAAAATATATCTGCCAACCCAAACAAATTATAACTAAAAGAAATAAATATTTTGTTAACATACACATTGCAAAATAAAACTGATATAGCTGTGACAGGAAGAGGTAGTGATTATTTGAGCCGCTACAAAGGTATCTCATTGACACAATGTTAGAACAACATGGGCATGAGGTTTTGCATTTTCTGCCATACCACTGTGATCCCAATGCCATTGAGTTCATATGGAACCTGGTGAAACCCCATGTTGCCGTGTGCGTGATACTGTTGCATACTTTCTCGCAGGCTAGTGTATGTGCAACAGCTTCAATGGTTGTGGTTTTCCCCTCTTGTCGCGGTCGAGTAATAGCCAGCGCGAACAGAGACGAGGCTGCGATCGTCATGAAGTAATATGAGCTTTTAGCAGGGTGGCGGAGGGGAGTTAGTTCTTCTCATCCTTTCTTCTCACAACAGTGCCACAGGTCACTTTGCTAGTCACCTATCAGCCCCTGTCCCTCAGCCCCTCACAAGCACCCTACTACTACCTGGCAACATTGGGGGTACCACCCTTAGGGCTTTCCTTTGATTGGCTTGACACGGCCCGTGTGCGAGACAGAGCACAGTAGCATATGGCTAATGATATAGCAGGCTGGGCCAGTCCCCGAGAAAATAGAACTGCCGAAGCTGCCTGGTGTCCTTGTACCTACAGTAATTACCTTGCAGGACCCTTAAGAGTTCCAATTCCCTAAAATAAAAATTACACCCCGAAGTAAAGTAGAAATTTTAAGGGTTAGGCATGTTGCCAGAATGTTTATAAATTATTTAATTGAAGTTTAATGAAATGGATAATAGCGTAAATTATCCGAATTTTTGAGGCAATAATGAACGGGATGATACTTGGAAAAATACCAAAAGAGTAACAAAAATTATTAAGTAGGCTGTGAGATTGTAGATTCGATTATAAATATTTTTTCGCTATATCTTAGCTTTTCAGATAAAGATATTACATGTATTTTTAAGATGGTGCATAAAAGATTATAAAAAGTAGTTATATAAAAATTATTTTTCACTAATAATTTCAAGTGTTTGTAATTATGATATTTTTTTTCTCCCCTTAAATGTTCTGCTTGGAATCATACTATTCAATACAATAATGTTTGAAGGGTTGGAAATGTGATCTCAGGGCACTTTTGCGAGAAGACAGGCAGACCTCCAGAAAACGATCACCTTTCTTCCTTTTGCTGATTGGAGTTCTTGGGGGTGAATTCCAAATTCTCCAAACCGCAGGGGTCATGTAAAGTTCTTATGCAAAATCTTATTACACAGAATGCGCATGAATGTGGTGCATTGATCCTCTGGTGTAGATTTCTAAGCTTTGTTTGAATGTGGTGGACGAGTATCCTGGAAGTAGAACTTTGGCAGGGCTTCAGAAAAGTTGGAAGTAACCATGAACTGATTATAGCAATTGCATATTTTCGTTACAGTCGCTAGACAAGTGCTGTCTTGCAGTGGGTTGGCTGAAGCTTAACACATCAGCCGACTTTCATCCACTGATCATACTCATCTTGTTCTAATGTTGCTACTTTGCGATGTGCCAGGGAGGCGTGTTGATGGGGTTTTATCCCCAACCCTTTTTCATCAAAGTTGTTAATAATTCGTATTAAATTATAAAGAAGCCTTCAATTGTTAGGCTGGGATTAGGATGACTTCATGTTTCACAAAACATGTAATGAGCAACATGTTTATGTAAGCCGGCTACACCTTGACTGATGTGTTTCAAGGAGACCTATTACGACCATTTAAAGTAATTTACACTTGATGGGAATGGTTGTCAATGACAGCATTCCACTTGGTACTGACAGCAACTGAAATTATTGAGGAGCATTCCTTTACATGCTGATTCTTCTGGTCAGTAAGTGACGAATGATATTGTGGCATCTGGGTTGGAGGTTATACTTCCGGCTGAAATTACTTACAATTAGGAGCTCAGACTGTCTTAGTAAAAGCAGATGATGCAACATGGCGGCGATGGGTAACGAGCATGTTATATTGCTGTTATCTGCAGAAGATGCAGGTGGAAAGTTTATTTTTACATTTTTCGATATCATTATCAATTGAAGAGTATGAATTAAACGAAGATGAATAGAAAAAAATATTCATCCCTGTTGATATGTTTAGGCCTACCATTGCTTTATCACGAATAGCAGACACCATTCTTCATGCTGAAAACTGTGCTGACGAGTGTTCCACCTGTTTCCTTTACTAAGCACTATTGAGTGAGGATTTTTTAACTGATGATGTTATTTTTGGTATGCAACTCGTCAGTTCTGTCAGTCCCAAGTGGAATGCGGCCAATTTCTAGCTTTTGCACGATATATGAGACTGAACCACTTGATCTTGCTTGCCAATCACAATATGGATATTATTGTGTTATTTTTCCTTTTAATGAATTTGTTTTTAATTTCGCGATGTCGTCTGCTTACGTTTTTAGTTTATGTATCGCATATATAACTTTCTCCCGGGGAATGAGTACGAAAGTGTAATAGAATTTAGGCTAAAATTATTTATGTTTATTATGTACAAATTTAGGGAGATTTACATGCCAAAGTTTATTAAATACGTTTCTCAGAGGTGTAAAAATATATACTTGAAATACACAACGTATGACGTTAAGTTTGCAATTTTTAGTGGGTTTAATTCATTATACAATATTTTAATTTTCTCTGGCGGTTAAATTTTCTTACATACAATTTTTTCCATCTACACAAAAATCAGGTCTACATCTTTCCAGAGATATTTAGTTCTTGAGGTTATGTCGATGTCTTAACTGTTTTCAAAGTTTTTATAAATCACGAATGTCATACCTTTGCAACCTCTTAAGTCACTCAATATTAAAATACAAATACGCCAGTATATCAGTAATTTTGAGAATTTTCGATCTAGAAAGGATAAAATCGTATCTCTTGCATTTTTATTCAGTACACAAAATTTACATAATATATCCAAATTCAAAATGACAATGTTTAACGTATACACGAAAGTGTGTGTACCGTGAAACATTTTATTTATCTCTAAGTTAATCATTAAAGAGTAAGAATAGGTCCACCGCTTATCTATCTTCTCCGCATGTATCCAATATTGAAAGGAAAACAACTGTCGAAGTCACGTTAACATCAGTCATGAAGTATTTGTTTATATCTCTAGTTTTCACAAGAAAATTACTGTTACTGGAATAAAATGCTTTAATGAATTTGAATTTAATTAAACTGTATTACAAATTTGTTAGAGGAAGTATACACACACCACACAGCTCTTGTTTATTNCTTATCTATCTTCTCCGCATGTATCCAATATTGAAAGGAAAACAACTGTCGAAGTCACGTTAACATCAGTCATGAACGTATTTGTTTATATCTCTAGTTCTCACAAGAAAATTACTGTTACTGGAATAAAATGCTTTAATGAATTTGAATTTAATTAAACTGTATTACAAATTTGTTAGAGGAAGTATACACACACCACACAGCTCTTGTTTACTAATTAATGCTTTAACCTCAAAACCAATGCAAATTTTTTTTTCTAGACGTGATTGCAGAAACACAGTTAATGAGGGGACATGGAGATTTGTTGTGCCAAACCTGCGAGTTCGGTCAACCTCATCTTTAGTCTATGTTCAAAAATAAACTCTCAAATGTTGGAGATGTTTTAGTTCTAACCGTTGGCTATCCTTGAAATGCATCACGCATTGCGAATGACAGGTTATTGGCATTTGTTTTTGTAGGGGAGTGTTAAAAAGAACCATGGAAGCGTATGATGTTATAGTTAATCAACCAGTTGTCATTGATAATGTAAGTAAATGTAGAAGTACAATTCCTACATTTATATTTATTCCCAGTTTGCGTGTACGTGTCAAACTTTTTTTGTCGTCTAGTGATCACACCCTTCTAATTTTAATTTTCACCTACGGCATTTAACAAATTTAAAGATGCGCTTGGCCTTTACAAGAACTTTGTATTAACGCGTGTGTTACATATCCATTCTTGAAATTCCTTAACTGACATGCTGTGTAAGTTAATGAACCTCTAGGTTTGTGCTTCACACCCACCTCCTAAACACATCTTGGTTAAATGTTTTGAAGGAATCGTTGCCAGAAATTGCCTAAATAATTGTTGTACGATAGCCATGAAATTTAGGTACACGAACATAATATTTCTGATACTCTTTGGGTACGTTTACAATAAATAAAAATTTAAGTAAAAAGTCTTTACATAAAGTGTGCCAGTAAATTACATAATAATTTTTAAATCTTCAATTTAATTTTCCTTTCCATAAATGCATGGAAATGTGTTAATTTTTACAAGAGATCATTTTATAGAAGCTATTTAAGGGGTCAACTGTTTGCGACTGAAAATACTGTACTGTAAAACAAAGTAACTAGGAACTTGCACCATTAAGCAAAAACTAGTTGTTAAAAGAGAAATAATCAATGCACGCGGACACTTCAGCTTCTTTTGATGTACCAAGTACTGATTCAGGGAACAAACTACTTAGACATTAGACTGATCATGTTGACACTTGTTTTAAATTTTTGCAACATGAGCTAGAGCTCTATACATTCTGATGCTAAAAGAGAACCACTCAATGTAGACGTAATCATTTGTTCCTTCACTTATTTTGCACCAGGTTAACTTTACTGAATATTCTTTCACAGTCAGCGTTTGAGTGTGGAATCGAAAGAACATTCAAAACAAACTTGGGAAACACTTTAAACTCATTCTCCCCAGAGCTGTTTTTGTACTTCATAATCTGAAATTGAGCCAGAAATTATATCATTGCACTCACAAATTCAACTGCAAACAAAAAATTATGACAAATCAATGCAAATGCATAATTACCTTTTTTCAAGATTAATCCACTTGTACACATGAAGAAATTTCTTCGGGCAGAGAAAGCAAGGGAAGATGATGCCATTTGTCATCCAGATCTTTCTGGAATAATTGTCAGCAATTTGGATGACTAAGCAGAAGAGTGGGAGTTTCCCCGTCTTGTTTTGTGCGATAGTGCATCAGCTGGGTCGAAAACAGCAATAACTGTGATAATGCTGTTGGAAAAATTGTACCACTTTTTAAATTCCAAACTCAAAGTAGGTAGACATTTTCGACATCTTAGTTTGAAATCTTTTATGAGGTCTGTGTGAACAAGCTTCCTTGCTTTGTAACCGATTCATGACCCAAACTCCTAAGTATAGTTCTATCAGAGGAACAAAGTTCAAAGTTCTCACTATCATCAGGCTCTATATTTTGTAAAGAGCCTTTCACAATGTGTTCTCTCATCTAAGACAATAACTCTATGTACAACCGAGTTATCTTTTCATGAAGATTTGTCATAACAACTTTCTGTGACTGGAAATGTTGATTCATATTCACTACTTTTGGCAAAACCCAAGCTAGAAAATGGTAGTAGGCTCTCATAAATGGATAATTTAAATCCTGAAGTATTCGCTGGGCGTTTACAAGATGCTCTATGAACCATCTGTCGAAGAAAAGCCGAAGTGGTTCCCAATTCTCTGAAATTCTTTCCACCACAACTAACGGTGACAGCCAACGGATTTGGGATGGGTGCAGCATTTTGTGAACATCCACATTCAGAAACATTTGAAATGTTGCTAACTGGGACTGTCGTTCGCTACTATTTAAAAAAAAAATTAAAGGATGTTTCTAGCCATATTTTGACATCTCCTGAGCAGCTCCTTATATGCTGCACTGGCACTTAGGTGTTATTAGTGGCATATGCATTTCATAATTATTATTCCGGTAATTATTAAGTTTAGGGGCTTTTCAGAAAAACACAAAAAAAATTCAAAATTATGATATATTTCTACTCTACTAATCACGTAGAACACAAATATACTAGGGGCTTTAAAATAAGTACAATATATTTAAAAAAAGTTGAACAAAATTTCAAAATGAGCAGTATAGCCAGTTTGTTTACGTTTCTGAACAAAACGTCCTAGACCAACAAAAGTTGCATTAATGGGTTCTGCACTGCTTACCTTGTTCATATTCAAGAGGGCGTAATGTTAAAATAAGTAGAACATATTTTAAAAAAACTTGCGAAATATGTTTGTTTACGTCTATTAACGCCAGAGGAATTATACCAGCCCCCTTCCTAGGTGAGTTAATTTACATTCTGTTGATGTGTTTTACGAATCCTTTAAATCCCTACAATCATACATTCGTAGTTTAGTGTAAAACCCTTCTATCCTAGGTTAGTGTAAAACCCTACAATCCTAGGTTAGTGTAAAATCCAAAAGACCTAGGTTAGTGTAAAACCCAACAAACCTAGGTTAGTTTTAAAATGTAAAATAGTGATTCACCCATTGTGGGGTTAGGTTAGTTGGGCACATATTACAAAATTAGTCTGACGTTAATGCCCCTAGTATACTTGTGTTCTGCATCATTAGTAGAGTGGAAATATACCATTTTCCGTGAATTATTGTTATTTTTTTACAGAAAAGCCCCTAAACTTAATAATTACCATTTTCTGTCAAGGTATCTTTATGGCTTTTACTAACGACATTTTTTACTACTGCAGTGACTTTGGTGCGCTTAATTTGAATGCCCTGTGCTATTTTTGAATCCGGAAAGCACTCCTTGAGCACACTGGCTAAATGATCCACGAGTGTGAATGGCAAATTGTGAACTGTGAACACAGCAGAAAGTTTTATTTCTGCTTCTTTGACTTTAGTATCTACTGCAGTTTTTGTCCCCCCGTTATTAAGAAAAGTGTAATGATTTGTCTGCTTTTTTAAGTAACAGTCCTTGAAAGAGTAGTGTGCCTGGAACTTCTTCCATGACCCTTTATGTTTGTGATATCTGCTTTCATGGTGCAATTACAAAGCTTGCACTTTTCTCTGTAACAATTATTCACATCAGATGTTAATCACATTGATAGTTCCTTATCTGATTCCCATTCTTGCCTATATTTTTGTAGCTGTGATTTTCCTGTACTACTTCCAGCATGTGGTTTGGTTTTTTTAATAAGCTATGTTTATCTGTGGAAATAAATAGAATTGGATAGTTATTTTTAATTTTTAGAAATCCAAAACAAATAATGTTATTCATTTATAAGGGTTAATATGGTAATGAAAGTGTTTTATTAACGAGTATAGGCCCAATACCAAAATAAATAATGTCTTAAGGGCGTCGCCTACCTGATGCAACATGGCACAGGAGCGAGCATACGCTAAGGGCGACACTGGCACATGCATCAAGTGTAGCATCACCGCTATACGCGAAGCACTAAACTAGTGCACAAGTTTTTTGTCGGACCATTTTTTCTATGGGATTTTAAGCGTTGAACATATTATTTTACGGATGGAAAGTCTGTTGCAAAGTTCAATGCAGGATTTTATCTGAGTTTCACATAGATCCGGTCAGCACATTTTGACATACGACAGTCTGAAAAGGCTGTTTTTAACTACGTTGAAGGGCTTGGAAATAGTGGTTCAAATGTGCGTAGTATCTTGAAAGCGAAATTCCATCATCGTCTGAAGTTAGTTTTCTTTTCGTAAATTAGCACATTGGGTGCACATGGAATAGTTCTGTCAAAAAAAAAACAGATTTCCCAACACATTGCAATTCATTTCAAGTGCCTAGTAAGTAGCTTCCTTAACTATTAATGATTGTGTGCGACTAAAAGACAAATGTAAAATGGAATGACTTTTTCTAGAAATTTTAAAATTAATGTAATTCTTAATGATCTTGCATTTCCAACAGCAAAATATCCACAAACAATAACAATAATTAATATTTCATAAAAATAAATGACTGCATTATTAAAAAAAAAGTCCAAATACACAAATTAACTAGCTTATTGTCAAGAATATTGCAACCCCTGAAAACCAAATTTAATTAAGATGCGGGGGGGGAAAAAAATAGACTTGTGTGAAGATAATTCTTACTAATAGGGTTATATTGGATGAGCCTAAAATACATAGGGAAATTTTTTACAACTCCCAACAAGCCCTGAATTTTCTGAAATCTTGTCAAATGCAATAAAAAAAAAAGTTCACGCATACCAAACATTATTCATTACACAAAAAACTACAAANCTGAAATCTTGTCAAATGCAATAAAAAAAAAAGTTCATGCATACCAAACATTATTCATTACACAAAAAACTACAATTATTTAAATTCACATATTTTTTCTACAAGATTAAAGAAAAAATTCCATAGGTTGGCCATAACTAGTTGCAAAAAAAACAAATCCCTTCCCCCCCTATTTCCAAAACTAAAATCTAGTACTTTTTAACATAAAATGTGTGGAAACACATATCTAGTGCACTTAAAACTATTGGACAGTGAAATGAATTATAACCNACTTTTTAACATAAAATGTGTGGAAACACATATCTAGTGCACTTAAAACTATTGGACAGTGAAATGAATTATAACCAAGCTAATTGTACATTAATTTTATTTTAAAACTCTGGTGAATTCATATTTTTATTTGTCAAGTTTGCATGTTTGTGTAGCAGTTCAGACGACAAAAGATGTGAACATTCAGTAGCATGGAGTGTCCACTCTGCACTAGTACTATCTTTACTTTATAATAAATTCATTGCTAAATCCATTCGGGTAAAAAAACCAAATACTTATGTTAGGCTCATCCTATAAATAATAGAACCTGCAAATGGACTACAGAAGATATTCACAGAAAAATTTAATTTAAGGCTTACCGGTAAAATAACATCGCTTGAAATTTTCTACACTTTGTGTAGATGCACACTCACTAGCACAGATATGTTATCTGTGCTAGTATGAACCCATACCGAAAACTCTCTATGACGCTATGAACCATTCAGTGAAAATATTCAACTACTGGGAGTAAGGGGAATCCTGTACAAAAAATAAGAGTTGACAGATTAAAATTACATACGATGGATAATCCCACTATATATTGAATTGTAAAAATGTCAATGTACACACTTAATTTTATTCTTTCTCATTATTAAAAAAATTAATTTGACCTATTTGGATTAAATTAGGGTAAATTTGCATACCTAAACCATCTTTATTGGGTACTGGGTACAATAGTCATTTTTCTGGTACATGTACCCGAATTCGGGTACTCTTGGCAACCCTTTTTGAAGGCAACTCTTGTATTAATTTTTTTACTCCTGCTTGAGATTTGTGTGTGATCATTAAGCTACTTGATGCTGATCTGTTATGGCTTATTTAGCATTGTTGCCAACTGAAAGACCACAAGTCGCACAAGTCATACTGGAAATATACTATACTGTAATTTCAAATCTCCATTCTGTTTACTGAAGCCATTTGCAGACCTGTTGATAATCACAATTAAGGTTGGAGGGGGTACTNCATAATCACAATTAAGGGTGGAGGGGGTACTAGGGCACGTGTCTCCCCCCCTCCCAAACTGTAGTGTGGTGCTGACAAACACAATAAAAATTAATACAAGCTAAAAATATATTTTTAAAAATAATAAATTTTGTCTGCAAAATTATTAGTATGAATTTTTTGTAAATGCCACATTCACTAAGAGTGTAAAAAGCATTGCTCAATTAATATATTTTGGAAGCACTTCAAGTATGAGGACAAAACATGTCTGCTGTCAAATTCAGTCAGCAACTGAAGTTTCAGAGTTTCACAGAGTTCAGAATTCTGGCACTAGATGTATTTTGATACACCAGCCTGCCAATACACAAAGTGATGTGACTTTACCAATGTGTTTTTAATAGTGTTTTGCTGTTATTTATTTACTTATTTAACTTTGTTTACAAGGGAAAGTTTATGTAACAGAAATACATTGAATCCCCTGCAGCAAAGCTCATAGGGAGGTTCTTTTATAAGAGGATACAAAGTTTAACAGAGATGGCATACCGAACTACTGGCAATAAGTAAGGTACGTACACAAAGAACACAGTTATGTTCGACTAGGCTTGTTACCAATACTTTAATAAAATTTGTAATAGGCCCCTATAGGATTAAACAACTCAGAGAAACTTTATGTAGAAAGACAATGTTCTTGCAGATATAAATAAATTATCTTAACAGTGATAAGAATGGTTTGCATCAGTCAAAATAAAGTTGAATAAGTGCCTAGTGTTAACCTGTTTCTCACTAAAATTTGACTTAAATTGCTAGAGTAACTAGCCTACAAGTTATATCAAATAATAGTGTTACTGTCCATTCACGGTTACTTCCAACTTTTATGAAGCCCTGCTAAAGTTCTACTTCCTTCCTCTCATGCAAACAAAGCTTAACCAAGTGTAGAAAATAACACCAAAGGTAGAACGTACCACATTTGTGCGCACTCAGTGTATAATATTTCACACAAGAACTATTTCTAACTAGACATTGCCAGCACACCAATTTTCTCTCTATTTTTATTCATATTGATTATAAATGAAATATTAGAATTTATATTTAGAATATAAGCAACGGTTCAATTTAATAAAAAATAAAACACCATTGTGTTAAAACATGTATAAAATGCATGTGATACATGGCATATTTAGGAAAGAATCAAAAATGTCATACATGAGGCAATTTTTCAAAGGTTTGATTCAAAACGTGTGAAGAAACCGCAAATAGCACTTTTTATATCATAAAAGAAGATACACATCAAAAAGTATTGTTAAGTTCTTAGTACTTAAGACTGAGACATGACATGAAATACTCAACTTCAAATTATCTACATACATGGGATGAGTGAATTTACAACACAACACCCTTCTACTGATATCAATAGGGTAAAACACACTTCCATATCATAAGTTTTTTTAGACGTTTCTTCCTTTAACCATGTTTTAAACAATTTTGGATTGGAATTCTTCTTTTAATGTATAAGATATTTTATTAAACAATTGGAAATATGGATAATAGTAGCTCTCCTGCCAAACTCTGTTTTTACATAATGAAAAATTTATCATTAATTTGTCTAATACCATAGTTACGTACGTTATAAATTGTAGATTCTTCATCAGGGTGGGTTTGTACGTACATGCATCTGGGCAGCATCCTAGTTGTCGGGTAGAGATCTCCATAGCAGAGGTTGCGTAAAGGAAGTTAAATACTGACTTGCTGGCTTTGTTTCAAATGAGCTGCGGCTTTGTAGCAGCTCCCCACACTGAGATCAGACACTGAATATAGCTATTTATTAAGGCATCATATACAAGTTTTTTTACTTCCCACTGTCATTTTAGATAATTTTAATACTCCCACAGTTGGTAGAATTTTCTGAATAATTTTGTTTATGTGCACATTCCATTTAAGATGTTCGTCTATGTACAAGCCGATATTTAACATAGGTACCTTTTGAGATAGTTGTGTGGAATTTTAAGAGTGGAATTATCATTGTATATGATAATGAATTGAGGGGAACTAAATATCACATAGTTTGTTTTGTCAGGATTTATCAACAACTTGTTTAGCCTGAAATACTCATTTAAAATATCTTAAGTCCTCCTGCATATGCCATGAGATAATTTAAGCTTGTGCCTCTGTTGTAAGACAATATAGTATCGTTACAAGATCTGAGTTCATGATTTTTTTTTTTTATCCACACAGCTATTATTTACAGCATTAAATGATCTAACTCCACTATTACTCTTTTTATTTCTTAGTGAGCGTAATATTTAATGTCTATTTCAACTCAAACGTTCTTCTTAATGTCTGTGTTTGGTTATAGTCAATTAACTCATACTCATCATTAACACACATTCATTCTGTCTGTTGCCGTCATTTGTAATGTCTTTCACTCTTGCATCCGGTCCAATAGTCCAGCCTGGCAGTCACACTCTTCACTTCTCTGATGCTCGCAGTCACAGATTTTTCTCCAGCTGGTCACGTCTGGCGCTGCTCATTGCTCTTCTAGCTCTTCGCACAATCGCCAAGACTCCAGACTCTCATAAACTCTTGCTTGGAGGTCAGTCACGGCCTATACATTAGTCATCCTGACCATTTGGAAGGTTAAACGCACCCTGAGTCACGCTGAGAGAAACTAGGTCGTTAACCAGAACATTCTTCAGATAAATGCAGAAATTCAATCTGCCAAAGGTCAGGAATGTGCAAGATAGTAGCGTTATCGCAGTTGAATGCAGAGGCTTCGCTTTGTGACTCACCACCTATATTGAGTAACCACTCTGACCTTGGCACTCTGTTTCGTCGCTCCAGTGAGACAGAACAAGAAAGCGATGCTCGGCACTAACACGTAACAGTATAATCTGCGAATACTGTTGGAACACCATACAATTTCGAATTGCAGAGATCGTTCAAATGAACCAATAAAGTATGGGATCAAGTACACTACCCTGTGAAACACCAAGACCAATAAATTTTACATCACTTTCAGAATTGCCTATCTTTACCACCCGAGTTCTGTTTGTGAGATAGTTTTCAAGAAGTTTTAGTGGAATTCCTAGAATCACATAGTATTCAGGCTTTTGAAGTAGAATATTGTAGTTAACCATGTTGATAGGTTTGCAGAGATCTATAAAAATGGCACCCGCAATGTTATTCTTATCCACTGATAGTTGAATATTATTTACAAAGGACAGTGCAGCTGCTGTTGTAATGACATTTTTCCTAAACGTTTGGTTAGCATAGATTAAGTTATTCTGTTCCATGAATTCCACTAATTTTTTTGTATGGTGATTTCAAATATTTTGTTAATCACATTTAACAGGGATATTGGCCTATAATTGTTCAGGATTTTCCATCCCCAGTTTTAAATAATGGCAGAACTTTTGCAATTTTCTAGATGTTTGGGTAAACACCTGTGGTAAAAGATTCATTGATAACTTCTACTAGCAGTGGCAGTAGAATATGTTTACACTGTGTAACTATTTTTGATGCCCAGGACTTTTATTCTACATGCAAGAAAAAAGTGTCAGTAAATTGATTTAAAGTCTGTGGTTTATTTATATAGTCATCAGGGTTCACAGTTAATGAGGTAAAGAGTCTTCGTCCAACTTCAGAGAAATACTCACAGAATTGGTTTGCGATATCAATTGGATTGATTATAGTATCCCCTGTAGTATTTATGATACTGTCTGTAGTCAATTTCAGAACTGCTTTTAGTGCTTTTTCCAAGTATATTGTTTGTTTTTCCAGAAATGTTTGCTGTTATTCTTACAGTCAGAAAATTTTTTTACAAAGTATTTTGGGCATAGATTACGCTCCAGACTAGTTATAAGATTATTTTTGTGATTTGGCTGTTCTTTAATATATACATTACTACTTACTTTTTCTTTTGGACTATCTGTACAATTTATCTTGTCCTTTGACCAATTCTAGAAAGCCAGGAGGTTACTTTTTCCTTTCGGTGACAACTGTTGTTTCGGAAATTACAATGAGACAAGGCATGGACAATGTGCTCCATTTTGGTGTTTACATTCACTTTGGTGTTTACATTCACTACGTTATTTAAGGAGAGATATTTCACATTTTCTTAGATACATTGCATTAGTTTGAAGTTATTGATTTTGTGCAATATTATGGTTTGCTGGTTCACTTTTGAATCTCACAAATTTTCGAATGGTATCTATTGTGGTGTAGTAGTTAGACTACTCGCCTTCCACCTAGGTGAACCGGGTTTGATTCCCGCCAGGGTTGCTCCCTGATTTTTGCATGTGGGAATTGGGCTAGATGATGCCGCTGGTGAGTGGGTTTTTCAGGGATTTCCACTTTCCCCTGCCCTTGCATTCTGGTGCTGCTCCATACTTGCCTCACTTCACCATCATTGGCTCTCAAGACCTCGATGTTAAGTGCCACCCAAACCTCTCCACTCCACTTCACGAGTTTTAAATATAAGAGCACTGTGATCGTTGGCTGTATTGTTTATTGTGTGAATTGTTGCCTCCAAATTTTTTGTATTCTATAAAATATGGTAAATTATAGTGTCCATTGTTTATGATGACCTAGTAGGCACTAAAGCTGTAACAGTTACAAGTAATGTTATAAAGAGTAGTTACATGGGACCGCTTTCTAATGTTGATATCACCGGCTATAATTATGTTTGTATTCCCACAATGACTCAGGTCAGCATCAAGTGCTGGTAGGAACTCATGAACATTATATTGGGGTGGTCTGTAAAAGCCACCAATCTGGCATTTTTTAAATTTGCTAAAGTTAGTCATTTCTAACCACACTGAGCTGTAACCTACATTGTGAATTGCTGCAAGTAGAGATGCACTAAACAGTTCACTCAGATGAGTGTTCAGAACCGATTCGTTCTTTGAAGTGAGCTAGCTCTATGAAATGGTTCATCGGTTCACTGAAAAAAATTTGCGTTATCAATATTGAAGTTCTAGACTATGTAGTTATCAAAACCCTTACACACAGTAATAATGTAATATTGATGTAGGCTATATTAGCAGTATATACATATATTTTTTCAAGTTTTGACTTTACATATAACAAATTTGTCAAAGCAAGCTTGGTACTGAATTAAATTATGAAAAGTAAAATATATTCTAAAATTTACATTATTTATTTAATCTTTTAAATTGATCTTTTAAAAATTATTTACATAATTCTACTAGAATTATGTTTTGTTCACAATTGAAGGGTTGAGCAGCCAAGGGCATACAAGTTTCTTAAACTAGTTTTTGAGAAAACATGGTTCAAATTTAAAGTAAAATAATTAAATCCAGGCACAATTATGGTCAATGAGATAAGTATATTTTCACTTATCAGGGCCAAAACTATTAGGGGAATACTTCCAGTTAATAATATAATTATTCAACAATGTTTGTATGTATGTACACAAGTACCAAAATATATTACATACCTACATCTCACTGATTTATGAACAACAAACATGACAGGCCAAGTACGTATGGCAATTTACATGCGAGTTATTTATTCTTTATTGGATGGATAGGTGCATGTGAACTACTTCATTTGTGTAACTTCACCCTAATTATGCAAAACACTTTAGTATTACTTTTACTCTGATCATAACATGCAAACTTTAATAGAACTATATTGGACCTGCAAATGTAAAGGTGGTAAGTTTTAATTTTGGTAGTTGTGTTCAAATATATTACATAATCATACTAAACTTAATCAACTAGCATAAAAACACAAACTGAGGTGTATTTTAAACTACGATATGCAAGTACTGCCACGTACGTTGCAACATTTACATGTTATTCATGCATAACAAGTTTGGCATTAATTCTATGCATTTAATTATATTTCTTTTTTATAAATATGTTTTTATTAGTGGAGTAATACAAGAAATCTGAGTCGATCATGAAAGAGTTGCTGCATCCTAATTATTAATATTACTGGAATTAAATTAAAATAAAACACTTGCAAAGATTTTTATTTTATAAAAAGTATACTCTATCTAACAATACCATTTTACTGTCAGTATGTGTATGCAATGAGCTGTACTCGGCTAAAGTATCATCATTTAGCAATTTGTAATGCACTGAAAACAAAATCCTTATATGGACACAAAAAAACCTACCATTTAAGACTTCTTTGCTCTTGTGAATATTCTAAATGCTTGCAGAGCCCAAGTAATTAAAATTACAGAGCGGCAAGCAAAAATAGTATAACAGTGAGCCGTTCATCAATATTTTAAAATGTAGTCATAAGGTACAATCAGGTGACCTAGTTAATGCTGTGAGAAACACAACATATACTTCTCAAAAATCTTTCAAAACACTTATTTGTGTTTTAAATTATTCTTATGTGACACACCCTTCAATTACACATTTATGTTTGTACCCTGTGATTAACCTAGCTTAGGTGGAGGCTAAACACCTCTGATTCAATCAAATTCCTGGGTTTATTTAAAAATAGTTGTAGATTGCTACACTGTACACCCAAATCCTGAATGGCTATTATTCTCCTGTGATTATGCATAAAATGTTTTTTAAATTGTGTCATTATTTCTGTGTAATTACAGAAACAATCAAGTTTTTTGTATATCACATTTTCATAGTAAACTTAGAAATGCCAAAAATATTTGTTACAAGAACACAAAGCAAATAATATGTGCTGTGAATGTCACAGGCCGTTGTCACAACAAATACTGCCCGTTAATGTATTGAAATTTGTACAACTTACCACTGGTGCTTACTAGCTTTATTGTTGGCCTGTAACAACAGCGTTGGTGTTATACCTAATTCTATGCACAGGAAGAAGGATGGTGCTAGATATGTAGATTTTTGGCATAAACAGTTTTTTTTAAATTTATTATTTAAATGTCTTAGTGAGCAGAGCTTTATTGAGGGGCTATACATACAAATTGCAGCAAATAGTTATTTTACATATACACATACTTTAATTGTACGAGTTGAGACATCCTTTAGTAAACAATTATTTAACACACAAATTTATTTCAAAGTGTTACAGAACTTTTCAGATTTCCCTAGTTTTGTTTTATATTACAGTTAAGTCTTCACATTTAAAAATCTTTATTATGCATGCATCGTAAATACTTTTAAACCATTTTTACAAATATTTTTTTTGTTTGATTACATTAATTTTGTTAGGTAAATTAGTGTAAAGTCTACTTATACTAACTCTTACACTAGTACACCCATATTTATCTATTTTTACTTACTCCCTGTGAAAGATGCTTACTTGTCTTGTGCTCATGTACATTTTCATTGTTAGTAAAAGACAGGTTTGAATGAATGTTGTTATTAGTTGTAACGATGCCCCACGTGGCAGCGTCAGTGATGACCGCTGGAAGTTATAACTCGGTTAGCTCAGTGATAGCAACACAAAACTCTGAAAAGGCGCCATTGAAATAAAGTTCAATTCCGGTTTATTTGTTCTATACTTTTATTTATCAATCAATTGGAACCGTTCACATACTATATTCAGGTATGCCGTGTACAAACAGGTTCACAAGTACAGAACAGCGCCACAGTTGTTTACAAATTATTCATGTCTTAAAAACTTGGCATCGCAAGAAGAAGTTACGAAGGCAGGAGGGACGTTCGTTCCCTCCTGGCACCCTAGTGACCTCCCACACCAACGGAAGTAATTTATTACAGTTAAGGTTTTGCCAAAAAATAACGAAGTTGAAAGATTTAGTGGTTGCGGGTGCTTGCCGGTGTGGATTATGTTCTTCACGCCCGATGCGTTTTCTCTGGTTGCTTGTTCTAGACCATTTCTTTTTGGGTGACTGACACAGCGTATTTATGCTGCAGGCCTATCCCCCCCCCTCTCCACAGATAAGAGCCTGGCGTTGGCCGGCTTCCTTTTCCCGCACTCGCCGAACTGTGTAGCCCGTCGAACTGTGCCGTCAGTTACAAATAATCTAACTTCTAGAACAAAAACTGTAGACACAGTTTGGAAAAGCTTCTAATCTAATGATGACGCTAACTGAAACTTAGATTTCATGAAACGGCCGGCGGCCCGGATGCCCGATAAACATTATACCATGATAAACGAATTCCCACGGCTTTAATTTCAAATCCCGATAACCATTTTACGACACCTGGCAAAGCAAAAGAAAATGAACTGCGTATCCCGAAAATTAATACTACTGCGTCATTACATAGTTTATATGTCAAACTTGATACAAAGTTGAACTTGCATTTTTAGTGGTTTGATACTACTTATTTGATATAGTCTAAATGTTAGTGTCAAAAAAATAAGGCCATAAAATATTTTTTGTGCTCTGTTTTGTAATTCTTTTACATAACAATGCATAATACACTAGTGAAATTACATGAAATTAGGTTAGGTCTTCGTGTATTTAGCACAGCAGACTAAATTCGTTTACATAAATTATACGTAATTTTTGTGTGTTTAACCCCACAATTTCCTCAATATTCATAGCCCTCCCCACTATCTCGCGTTTAGTAGTATGTACTGTGAATATCGCGATGCTCCTATTATATTCGTGTTCTGTATGATTAGTAGTGTTCCTTTATACCATTTTCCTAGAATTTTTTTTTGCGTAACAGCTGTGATTCTCAACAATTACCATCATTTTGACTCAGGAGTCACATGGGACACTCAGCAGTTTAGGAACTCATTGAAAGCACAATTTTCTGAACTTAAGTTCTCAGACAGGATTTGAAATACAATTGACCTTTAAACTTGTGGGAATTCCTTTGACAGTTGGGAAATAGTGATTCTCCTGCTTGCGTGAATTCGGGTGTCAGCTGCCTGCACCATATCGTCTGTGATTACAGATGGCTGCCCAGAATGCAGTTTTTCATGGACGTTGTCGTGCCCTTCCTTGAACATTCTCACCCTTTTTCGCACCTTACTGTCTCTTGAGAGCATTGTCACCATACACTTTGTATACCTGGCATATGCAGCTTTCATGTTTCTTGCTGTTAAGAAATGGATGACTGACTATATTTCACAGGTGGCGGGATGCTCAATTCTCTTAAATCTTTAAACCTCACACTATGAAGCATACAGGCTGACACCGTAAATGAGACTGTGTGCAAAGCATGCCAGGAGCCTGCACGTGCACTCATTCTCACGTGCGCGCAACATTCGAAACTGTATTCACAAACGGACCTTACTTTAAAAATAACCCTCGTGTGTGTGTGTGTGTGTGTGTGTGTATATATATATATATATATATATATATATATA
>NQII01001600.1:408672-464898 GCA_002778355.1 Clitarchus hookeri
ATCCCCCCTCCCTCTTCCTCCCTCTCTCCCCCTCTCCCGCTCACTCTCTCCACTCCTCCCTATCTCTCTCTCCCTCTCTCTTTTTCTCTGCCCTCTTTTCTTTTTCTCTCCCTTTCTGGTGTCTTGACTGATTGCGTAATTTAAGTTTACCTAGAAGATGTTTAAAAATATTTAAAGAATTGGATTGAAAGCTTTTTAGTAATTGAAAAAACTTGCTGATTTTGTGTAAGCCTTTACAGATTTCAAAGAAATTAAAATTGGTACAGTAATAAATAATAAGTTTTTCATAACAAAACATACGTATGATATATTTTATGATAAAATGTGTTATTCATTTAGTTTAATACGTGTTTTGTAAATTTTTAAATTATCTATTTCAACATTAAATTTGTTGGAATAAGTTTGGTTAAAAGCAGTTTTACTTACGTTATGTTAATGTGCAAATGACAGCATAAAAATGTCAGATTTTTACTAATGTTCGGAAATAAAATAAAACATTTTTGCATAACTTTATACACTGAGTGGCCAAATTATTATGACCACTTGGCACTTAGATGCAGATCGGTCATAACTTCATGTTGTTGCCGCTAGAGGGCGAGATAGCTATAAAAAGGGAATGCAGGACAAGTGAAGCATCAAGTGCACTGTGTCGCTTGTGAAGAAATGGAAAAAAAACATTATTTAACTGAGTTTGAACGCGGTATGATTGTAGGCGCTCGACGGAACCCGTATCAGCAAAGTGGCTGCACTTCTGAAGTGTTCGAGAGTAGCAGTTATTAATAATTACAGAGAGTGGACTACCAAACAGAAAACCGGGTCTCAACGTCAGGCTTGTGGTCGCCACAGGCTACTGAATGCTCAATCTGAAAGGAGTCTTGCCAGAGTTGTCCAGTTCAACAAAAGAGCAACAGTACGTCAAATTGTGGGGAATCTTAATCAAGGAGCAGCTGTGAAGGTCTCTGAACGAACTGTTCGCAGCACATTGCACCGTATGGGCTGTGGAAGCCGACAACCTGTTCTAAATCCTCTACCGTCTGCCTTGATCAAGAGCAGATGTCTCCAGTTCGCAAAGGAGTACAAGGATTTGGCGGGTAGATGTCTGGAAAAGGGTCATGTGGTCCGATAAATCGCGTTTTCAATTACACCATGTAGATGGCAGGGTGCGAATATGGAGAAGACAGCACGAAAGTATGGACCCCCAACTGCATTGCCACAACACTTCGAGCTGGTGGAGGCAATATTATGGTTTGGGGGATGTTTTCTTGACATTTTATGGGTCCTTTGAATCCTGTGGAACAACGTCTGAATGCCCAAGGAGTGTTATCGCAGATTAAGCACATCCTGTTATGTTAATGGTGTACCCTGCCGGGGATGGATACTTCCAGCAGGACAGTGCTCCCTGTGATAAAGCTGGCATTGTACGCAGATGGTTCGAAGAGCATGATAGAGACTTTACCTTTCTTAGTTGGACTGCACAATCACCAGATCTCAATCCAATTGAGAATATGTGGGATGAGATGGAACGGGCCATCAGGCAGATGGATCCGCTACCTTCAAATATTAAGGAATTAGAAAGCGCAGTTCATCGCATATGGTCTCAAATTCCTCATACCACCTACCAACATCTCATAGAGTCCATGCCAAGAAGAATCCATGCAGTGTTAAGGGCAAAAGTTGGTCCAACATTGTATTGAGGGGGTGGTCATAATAATTTGGCCACTCATTGCATATATGAAGGCTGTTCATGGTAAAGTGAACACTTTTAAAAGTCTTGCTTAAGATCTACTTGCATGCATACTGGGTATTCTTGCACCATATGTACGGTTAACATTATGGGCCTAATTAATAACTTTATTCATGCATTGGCCAAGTAAAACTCAAATTATTACCAAAGTATATATTTCACAAATTTGCTCGTTCTTACATTTATATGCATTAAAAAAAACAGAAACTAAGAGAAATAATTAAGTTTTCACAAATATTTACCTTATACTTTAAATTCAACGCTAAGATGTGAAACTACTTTTCCTCCTCAGTCGTTGCCAACTTTACTGGGTGCATTCCAGTCGCTGTGTCCATTAAAACGTATGCAGGTAGGGGCAGTAAAATTTTTCAAAGGTTGATTTTAAAAGTGCTCACTTAACCTCATTATTTGGGTATGTGAGATTATTATCTCTAACTCTTCATTTAAGTGTGTGCTATTTAACTTAGGGCAAGTGGGTTAGAGTTTGTTATTAGCCAATGGAACTTCAAATTTGTCTTTAGACATGCGTTTAACTTTTATCTTTATTAGTGTGCAATAAAAATATAGGGTCACGGCTTAGTCAGTTTCAGGTGACTCACTGATGGTAGGACTGCACGCCAGTCGAGCACCTTGTGCGTAGATGCAATGAGGCAAATTATGAGTGAGCAAGAGTCTGCCTTAGAGCTCACATATTTTGAGGCGTTGGTATGCACAAAATAGCTGCAGGCAGGAAGTACCCTAAATAATATACAATGTATGCTAAATCTCAAATGCATTGAAATCACACTTTCACTAAATTTTTTTTATTAAGAAGTACATTCTTAATTGATTAGTCCTGTTATGAAATGTAGGTGTATTCTGAAATCATCTTCATTTGCTACAGTTCAAGTAAAACCATTGACCTTAAAAAATTTTTAGTATGTAAAAATGAGAATTCAATTTTTTTAAAGTTAAAATTGGAATAAAACACAGGAGGCTATTTTATTTGGGTAGATACAGTACTTAGAATGACCATACTGTGCAAGCAGTGGCAAAACCATATCTCCAAATGGGGTAAACTTTTAGGAGCCCCATAGGGAAATAGGCAAACAAGTCTTTAGGTGTTCATCTTAAAGACATTATTGTTTCTCTTATAAATGTTATATTTTGTGTGATATAAACCTAAATTACTTGTAACAAAAAATATAGAAAATTTTTTAAAATCGGGAAACACGTGTATCAGAAATATGTAACAATTTTTCAACTTAAGTTATGGCAAAAAATTTTAAAAAAATAATAATTGAAATTCTGTGTTAAGTTGTGCACCTAATTGCGAAGAGAAACATTAGATCTTATATACAATTATCAATGTCTCTGTGAACAAAAAACAGTTTGGGTGGCCATTTACTCTCATTCTAGCAACTGTTTGTAAACTTAGGAAGAGGCAATGTATACCCATCCCTCCCCTCTACACTATTTGTTAAACTGCTGTTTGGAAAATGTTGACATTTAGCACTTAACTTGATTAGTACAGTAGGTTTTATTATGGCATTTGGTAAATTGTGTCACAAGTTTAATTTTCTAAAAAAAAATATTTGGGTGAAACTATTGTATCAGAGAAACAGTGCTTTAGCAAGCAGAAGGTGGTGATATAGCAAAAAATGGTTACCTATTATAAATTATGTTTTAATGGAAAAAATGTTGAGGTTATAGAGAGACTAGGCTCTGTGATTGTAATCTTGTACACTTGTGAAGCCATTGTGGTTAACAAAGCAATAAAATTATGAGGCATAATGTAGATATAAGATTTTAACATGTCCAACACTGTTCAAGTAAGTCCTTAACATAATCTAATTGAGCCATGTTTTAGATAACCTTCAATGATTAAAATAGTTTATAAAAATTGTGCAAGTTTCTCAGTTCTGTTGTGATATAGTAAAGTTCAAATGAGAAAATAATCTTCACACAGCTTTGAAAGAGGGAATGTAGGAGAGGTCTCTTCCGAGGGCTTTCCGCTGGATGGAGAGAGGGAGGGAAACCACGTGACACTGCTGATACTATACACACCAAACTGGTAACATAGCTCTCAAGTACCATGCTGTTAGTACCACCAACGCAGCTTATATGTTTTTTACAGGTAATAGGCACACGCAGAGCAGCTCTCGCCTAACCTTTCTTGATTGTTGTCACTATTGAACTGAACAACCTCAACCCTTCGTGCAGCAGCAGTGGTTTCTCCCAACTTGTTTGAAGCATTGTGGAATTCTGCACACTATTTTCTCTTTTGGAGTTCACTCTAGATTCTGTGTATCTCAATTGTCTGCTTCCTTTAATCAGCTGGCAATTATTTTTTAAGTAATGTGTGTTTCTGCAAGAAAGATAGGAGTTTCCTTCAAATCAGAGTTGAGAGTATGTTGGGATATAGGTTACAAAGTTGTGTAATTTGAATGCTGAGTTGTATGTTTGTGTAGACACTTGTGTTGAAAAAAGTAATTTTTTTTTCTAGGGTTCTGGTATTATCAAGGCTGGATTTGCGGGAGACCAAACTCCAAAATGTCGTTTTCCAAATTAGTAAGTACCTGTAAGCATGTTATATCCAGGAAGTTTATGAAAATCATAGTTTTCAGTGATATGGCTGCCTGGATGTTAACTGGATAATGGTTGAGAGAGATTTTAATAATGGGTCATTGCCTTGGTAATCTTGAGGCTTCAAGCCAGATTTCATTAACAGTGTACAATAACGATGATAATGACAATGACAACTAATACTACTATATATATTGAAATATTAATGCCCACCAACAGCTCACAGCTAAATACAGGCAAGCACCTATACATTTGATGCATGTATACATTACACAAAATAACAGTTAACACAAATCAAGACGTTGAACACAGTTTTACAAATTAACGTGTAAGAGAACAGGCAATTGTACATATAAAAAAAAGTGCATTATCACGTTGGTACTGCTACAAATAAAATAATGCGTAATACACAATTAAAGATTACAGTTCTCGCTTGTCAACTTGTCATTCAACAGTTTTGAACCAGCAATTTTGCATGCTACTTAAAAGCATTTACTTAAACAGTTAATTATGATAAAATTTATTAATAATTATCTGTAATGTCTTTTAGTGGGCACATAAATAAAACATTTATTTAATTGTTTTACACAAAATTTTGTATAGTCATTAGTTTTGTGATTCATGATAAAGATATGTTTAATTCTTTGCTCATATTGAGACACTTAAGCATTCTTTGAGTTTTTTCACAATGGAAAACTTATGTAAAACTATTAATTAGTAAAATGCATGTAATATATTTATCCTCCCTGCAGTGTTTGCATGTTCACTACCTGTATTACATAGTTATAATTTAATTGAATGTCCTCCTTATTTGCAGTTAATTAAGTGATATATAATCTCATCCGCAGTTAAATTAGATACACCTGCCATGTTGGTGAAATTGCACCATGGTCGCTATGTTGAATGGAATAGTACCCTGCCACACATGACTGAGATGTCATTAGACCATATGCTGACCATCTGAGTAACAGTCGAGCACAGATTTTTGGGGCCAGATGTATGGGGCACTCCCATCTTCAACATTGTGCAGGCATTAGGAATTCCTTGGACCACTGTGTCAAGAGTGTACCATGGGTTCATGGATTTGGGTAAAACCACAGTCAGGGACAACTGCCATGGTGTAAAATATATTGATTGGTCGCTGTTGGCTAACTTTGTCGGTAACAGTGGATAGACAGTACACAGTGTAGCATAACACTCACCAATTCAGTGCTGGACCACAATAACCTGTGAGCAGCCATACCATACAGAACCATCTTCTCACTATGGGTACAGAAACGATCACTCCGCTAGGGTACCTTTACTCACTACACGTCACAAGGTTCAACGATTGAGGGCATAGGAGCACTGCCATTGGACCTTTAATGCATGGTAAAAGTTTTCCTGGATGGATGAGTCTAGGTACACGATGGTACACGCCAATGGCAGGGTACGAGTGAGTCAGCGAGCATATGAAGCAATGGATCTCTTGTGTCAGCAGGGTACAGTTCAGACCGGTAGTGGTGGTATCATCTTATGGGGACTATTTACGTGGAATGAAATGGGCCCCTGGTATACGTGCCGTCGTCCCCCAACTGCGAATGATACGGGGACCTGCTGGCAGATCATATGCACCCATTTCTGCACCTACAGCACCCTGCAGGAGACGTGTACTTACAGCAAGACAATGCACTGGCTTACCGCTCCGGGATTGTGACAGAATTTTTGTAACCCATACACTTGAGGCTACTTGCCTGGTCCCCAATATCACCTGACCTGGCTATTGAACACATTTGGGATGCTGTCGAGAGGGATGTGCACACCATGGATACGGTTCGATCAATTTCTGTGCATTATGGGAAGTTGTGCAGCTGTCATGAATCAGTTATGACTTCTGACTGCTTACTGTGCCTGGTAAAGTCCCAGCCATGCTGCTTGCTATTAGGACGAAAGGAGGTGCTACACGCTATTGGCAGGTATCTCGAATTCAACTACTTATGAGTGTTTGTGTCTATATATATATGTGTGTGTGTATACATACATATATATCATATATATATACACACACATATATGTATATGCATATATACATACACATACATGCATACATATCCATAGACATACATACACACACATACATATCCATAGACATACATACACACACATACATATCCATACAGACACACATACACATACACACATACATACATACACACATACATACGTACATAGTATCAGATAATTCACGGATACCATCTGCACCACACAAATCTGTGGTCAAAACTAAGTAGAAAATATTCTTTGGTAAAAAAAACGTAAGGCTCTTAGTTTACGAGAAAAACTACATTAAATGAGATAAAATGACTTTACTTTGCGTTAAGCACAGCATACAGCAACAGCATACAAAACATTGAAATGTCGTAACTGATGTTAGAAGTTTGCTATGCCTATATCAATGCACATTTTCGCACGTTGGGTGCATGCAGCATGCACGGAGCTTGGCCGCCGGATGCACCCATGGCCATTGTCATGTCCCAGTACTCACTGCATGTGAACTCCATGGCCCCTTTGGCACTACTGAAGTCGGCTAGTTCCTTTGCCGTATGCCTTACGCGCGACACATTAGTTGCAGCATTGCCACATCACCCCACCTTTATCTAATTGGAATACCACATGTTTGCTACAATGGTTTTTGGACCTTTCATGTCATTTTTCTTGCAAACGGAGCGTCTTATGCTTTTTAACCAAAGAATATTTCTTACTTAGTTTTGATCACAGATTCGTGTGGTGCAGTCCATAACCGCGTATTACCTGACAACCTGTACATAGAGTGGGGCTAAATTCAGCCGACAAACTTTGTGAGGTGATTCTTAATGCAAAATGAAGTGGCAATATATATGGCACATTATACCTAAACTAAATACTAAGGGCAAAATAAGTCCCCGAAAATTTAGATTTTGGAATTTATTATTGCTAAATATTGGAAACCAGGTGAAATGAAGGTACGATTCATGGAACATTGTTTTATATAATCGGAATCTTTAACCTACAAGCAAACTCACATTAATAACACATCCCGAAACTGCCTAGGACCCACCGTTTTTGTTTAAAACTCACACAAAGATTCAGCTAGATTCCTCTGCAGCGATACAGTTCCTTGTACGTAGGCAATACGTTATACATTCATGTATGGTAAGCTGCTGTTCCCACTGCACAGACAATGTTGGAGGACATTTTTTACTTAACTATAAACAACAATTACCATGCATTTTAAAGCTTAAAATAAACAAGGTTTGTATAAAAATGATAAATCAGAGATCGAGTGAAGTGGGTCAACAGTAACATGTTGGACTTGCATTCTGGAGGACGTAGGTTGAAATCTTGGTCAGGTCATCCATAATTCGGTTTACCATGGTTTCCCGAATTCACTCAAGGCAAACACTAGATGGCTCCTTAATAAAGGCCATGACCGAATCCTTCCTCAGTTCCTTTCAAGTGCCTATTTGTATGTTCCTGTGTCTAATGACCTCACTTTCGATGAGACATTAAACACACAAACTAAAAACGTACAGGTAGCCATACTGTATTATTAGTCCGTAAATAAGTGTTACTTTGGACAAACGACATGTCGACATTTGAAAGTAACGTTCTCGTAATGCAACACTGTCAGGCCATTCGTTTGTAAGCAATACAGCATGTAGTATAAAACATGTGTACATGCTGGGCGAGCAGTCTACATGTCTGGCACTAATACCACAATAGACAGCTCTGTACAGTGTGACGTGTTCAATTCCACGCCTGGCACGACAGTTATCATGGCACCAAAGTTGCTATAGCGAATGCAACCCATAAAACCTGAGACAAATTGTATGAAATATCTGAGCACTCCATAATGCATCACTTACATTTTTGTTGGTCAAGGTGCATGTTGTGTCTATAAAATGGAACGCTTTACGTGACCGGAACTGACAGATATGCTACTCGTCTACGGTGCAGCAGAGGGAAATGGTCGAAAAGTGTAAAGAATGTACATGGATCGATTTCTGCTTAGACATCAGCCACACCACACCACATTTGCGTCTGTGGAGCGACATTTGAGAGAAAGTGGAAGTTTGCAGGCGACATGACTGAATGCAGGGTGCAGATGGACAGCGAGGACAGCCAGGTTTGAAGAGGATGTTTTCAGGCATGTTGAGAATAACCCACATGTGAGCCATACTATTGCAAGAGTACTCAACAGAAGCCACCGCAACATTGGTCGAGTGCTTCATGATCAATTACTGCATCCGTTCGATGTACAACATGTGCATGCCGTGGGTCCTGCGGATTATCCTCGAGGCGTGGAATGTGCAGAATGGTTTCTGGAACAACGCAGAACACACCCTCACTTGGACAGATACATTCTCTTCACTGATGAGGCTTCATTTCAACGTGATGGTATACAGAATTGTCGAAATATCCATGAGTGAACGGATATAAATCCTCACACCCCATTCATCCACGAGGATCAACAGCGAATCAGTGTCAACTTCTGGGTGGTTGTATTACATGACATGTTAGTTGGCCCCTACATGTTACCTCACTGTCTCACCAGCAATGTGTGCGCTGAATTTCTGTGGGAAACTCTTTCAACATTACTCAAAGAGGTTCCATTACAAACCCGAGCTGCCATGTGGTTCCATCCATAACTGCACTTCTCAACGTGCGCATGATCACCTGAATCTCGTATTCCCTGGATGATGGATAGGCCGTGAGATCCTGTTCCCTGGCCTCCACAATCCCCTTATATTAACCCATTGGACTATTTCTTCTGGGGTTACATGTGCAGCCTGGTGTACGAATCCGCGGCAAAATCCGAAGAGGACCTCGTTACCCGCAAGGTGCAGTGTCTTGCTTTTTCTTTACTTGCCTTGCTAAATACATGATGTTTCCAGTTGAAGTAATCAGTCAACATATTTACTCAGGAATTATATGTTTCAACCTGGTAAAAAAGTGTCAAAGAGAAATGAACTTCAAAGTCAAATCTAGTATATTTTTGTAATGTCTACTGTTAGCTAAAACAGATCTGACAAGTAGGAAATAAGGAAAAAACACCAGTTATTCAAGTTTACAAAAAGAGGTATTTATTGTAAAAATTAAAGTCTTGCACATGCTTTCTTAGATGTAATTATAGAAGTGAAGAAATTAAGTTCAGCAGGTTGCATAAGAATGATAAAATACCAGCTTCAGATAGTTCTGAACAAGTCTCAACTATATACATGTTGTTACAAATAACTCAAAGGTGTTACGATATCCTGCCTTTATTGCTTCACCAGCCACACCATTATTATGCTAAAAAATAATTTTGCAAAAACATATTTTGATTGATGTTCCCATTTACTATTTACATCTGTTAATAATATTCCTATCCTTTTATAGTTGGCTTGTGTAAATGTGGAAATAGTAAACCTCCAGGATTTTCTACAGCACCACATTGTAATCTGAGTTATACGTATATTAAAAGACCAAGTGACAGTTTAATCAGTATTCAAAATTGTATGCTATGCGCACACAGATTAAAAAAAAAAAATTGCATTTCTCATATAAGTGTAAAAACCCGGTATATTATTCTACCTGAAATAAATAAAATAGTAATGAGTACAGCAACACTAAAATATTGACACTATATTGATTAATTCTTTTGGTATTTGGTCTGAAATTATTTGATTTCGGAAGTCTTTCATTATGCATTATGAAACTAAACGCCAACATTGGTCTTGGTATCTTAATGCATATCTTTAGTGATAATAAAAAACTGTTTTATCCACTAAATATCACTGCAGGCTGTTGACAAATTTATTAATGTGAATGACTATTAATAAAGCTAAATAGGCTGCTTTGTGTAAAAAAAAAAAAAAACTAGGATAATGCTGCAGAAAGAAATTTTATTTCACAATAATTAATGAAACAAACATAAATCAATGAATACATCCATATAACCAGTAGAGATTGATACAAATATTGTATTATTAATTAGCCACTGATATTTTTGTAATAATGAATAAAATATAATGATCCTTACACAAAATAAGTTTTCGGCTTTCATTATGAGCGACACAAAATATGCAGGATTTGACTTTGAGTGAAACTTAGCTATGTGTGGTGAACAAGAAAAATATGAAAACTAAACACTATTTCATGAAACATGTTAAATATTGTTAGAAGATGCCAGAGGAGTATACTCAAGTTTGTGAGGGATGGAGATCTTAATAAAAATAAAAGAACTAAATTTGATTTTTAAATTTATTCGCACAACTATTATTTACAATATTAAACTAGCTATCTCTACTATTACTCATGTTATTCTCAATGTTTTATGTCTATTTCAATTCTAATTAAAGGCCTTTTTTTAATCAATGTCTCTATATTTGTTAGTCACTTAATTCACACTCATTATTGACACCTATTCAATCTGTCTATTGCCATTGTTTCAAATGTTCTCACACTCGTACTCCCGTTCAATAGTCCTGCCCGTCAGTTTCACTTTCCACTGTACCAATGCTTGCAGTCCGCAGACTTGGTCACTCTCTTACCACCACTCAATGCTCTGCAGGCTCGTCGCTTCGCTGTCTTCGCACATCTATCGCTTAAGGTCACACAATCGTCCAAACTCTCAAACTGTCGGCTTGGAGGCCCATTACGGTTTAAAAAGTCCAGCTGGCTCGATCTAGAAGGTTTTGTGCACCCTGAGTCTTGCTGAAAGAGGCAAGGGCGTTGACCAGAACTTTCTTGTAAAGATAACCCCAGAAATTAAATCCGCAGAAGGTCAGGAGCGTGCGAGTCATGATAGGCTTATCGCGGCATGCCTTTGTAAATTGCCACTAGTCTAGCCTTCACACACTCATTTGCTCACAGAAACGGGACTGGACAAGGAAACCAATGCAGACCAGTAATACATAACTGGTTCAAGAAAATGAGCAGTTTGAAGAGCTGCACAAATTACAATGTAGAACACAAAGAATTTCACAATTTTTTTGGTGACATAAGGAAATATAATTTCATACAGTCTTCATACGACAGATACATAATGCCATTATACTCAAAATGACATAACAGCATGTAAATGTTACTCTAAATATGAAATAAAAAGTTATGCAAAATATTTTAGGAAATTCCTTAACGCAACTAATCTTTTGTAGTTACAATTTCTCTTGTCTGTAGCCAACTCACAGGGTGGTTCTGCACATATTTATTTCTGTTCATTATCAACTTTTCTATTACAGATTTTAAAGACAATTAATTTACTTTTATTTGTGTTATGGTCAGCTTATTCTTATATCAGCAGCTTTTCATTACATTTACATAATTTTCTGCTGTATATAATCTTTGCTGCAATCCTTTGTCGTCAAATGCAGAATTGTTTGGCAAGTAACTATGCTCGGAAATCAGAAACAACTAAGTTACTGTATCCATAGTCAGGAGGGCTTCTAAAATCAAGTAATATAATCTTAATATTTAGATTTTGACCTCTGCATGATTCAGACCACAAAATGAGTTCCTTTCTTCCATTTTGTTAGTAGCATTCAATATGCTTCTTGATATAAGACCCAAACTTCCTGTCAGTCTCCCCTTCCAGTCGTATGTAAAAATATCCCTTTCCGTTGGAGCCACTATGAATTCCCCAACTGTACAGCCAAAGTAGTCTATTGTAAAACATATTATTTGTAGGTATTTTTGGCAAAGGCAATGTTTTTTGCATATCAAATGTCAGCACTTCTAATGTGTCACTATGTCTTGCTCTTTGTAGATCATCTTTCATAAGATTTTGTACATTCTTAGACTTGTTTAGATGCTAATAATGTTGGTCTTCAATTTCTCGTAGTGCAGCTCCTTTTTCATTCACTTTTTGAGCACAGAAATAGTCACATAAATTACATGTATCATCTTTTGTGGTTTCCTTCTGAGATAGAATTTTGAATAAAAAACTTTTTTTGTAGACTGAAAAGGAAACTGGTTCCCAACTTCTTCTTTGTGCATACTGTACATCAGATCTATCATAATGTCACCACTTTAGAATTCCTTTTCACTTCTTGCACATAAATAGTGTTACTTGTTTTCATTACATTGGAAACAACTACTACTGCATTTGTCGAGCTTATTTTATTTTCCTCTCCACCTTTGTTACTGTTGTCTTCAATTGTCCATAGTTTGTTAGCTTTCTTCAGGTATTCATGTACCCAGCAGATGAAAATTATCTGTGTTTGTAGGAAAAGAGTTTTACACCCTCACATTCCTACTGGAGTATAACATTGTGAACTGAAACATTTTTCACAACAAAAATACATTTTGCAACATATGATTCTAGTGCTCAGAACTTGTGGAATTCCATTTATCTTTCATCCACCGAAACATTTTCTGAGAATTTGCAGCTGCAAGCATAATTCTTTAATTGCAACAGTCTTCCCAGTTTGACTAATGCATTCTTGGTTTGTTTAGCATTACTTTTTCTCTCTCTTCTACTCTGATTCTTGTGTTTCATTTTTCGGCCTTTCTATCCCTTCCTTCATTCAATTCACGCTTTGAACATAGTGCTGGATCCTGCTGTTGCAAAGTTACAGCAAACCCACCTTTGTCAGTCAGTGAGTAACTTTACAAGGTATTTAAGTCTTAGTGCAGACATACGTATTTTTAAGGATTGTTGGCACAAGTTATTTCAGCGACAGATGCCTCACGATCAACAAATTTAGAACACTGTACAGTGTCGCTCACAATACTGCTTTATTCTACTGCCATCTGCTGTGATTCTTTGCTTAAATTTTTTGAGCATACGAGCAAAATGCCTGGCCTTTTGCAACATGTGAAGATGGTGCTCGCAAATAATTGTCACATGAACCTTCATCAGCAGCTAAACATGTTTCTGTTACATGTGCTGGAGAAGCAGATTTAGCAAATTCAGAAGATGTAAATTGAAGCAAAACACTTTTTATAGCACAGTTTAGTTCTGTTAACACAGGCTGCTGTTTCTCACTAGGTAAATTTTTACTACAAAAAATTTATTCCTGGACTTTTAAAATTTTTGGACGAAACCATTGAAAGCTAATTGAATTATCATATGTCGATTTAAAGGTGATAGTGCCACTTGGTTTCAAATTAAATTCAGTACCAGCTGTGAGGTGAAATTCCAAACCAAATGCACAACAATTTAGTTTAACGGCCCTGCCTACCAAGCCGGCAGCCGCGAACTTCAAATGGGGAATCAATGTTAAACGAAATTCCTTCTCATTGCGTCAATTGTAAAGACAACTGTTTCAAACAAAAAATTATTTTACGTGCAATTTCTTAAGGAATGTTGCTACGTTAAAACATCTTGCTGATTATTTTGTTTAATATATTCTTTTTCTAAAATGAATATTGGAATTTATATATATTAAAAAAGATGAATAAATAATTTTTATTTAAAAATCATTTTATTTAGCAATATTCTCTGAGAAAGTTACGTCAAAATGTTTTTTGTTTGAAATAGTTATTTATAAAAATGACACAATGAGAAGGAATTTCGTTAAATATCTATTGCCCATTTGAAGTTCGCGGCTGCCGTCTTGGTAGGCAGGGCCGTTAAGTGGGCTCCAAGATAGCGCTGGTGTCGTGATTTCCATCAATGGTGCTTGGTTGTTTAATGCATAACTCTGTCCAGTCATCACACATACAGTTTCCAACCACTGGCTGGGTTTGCTAGGAACATAAACCTTTCCATCTAGTTTGGTCCAACCATTACTTCTCGGTTTGCCCTTTAACCCAATCAATTCCCCTCTTTTCTACTCTTCTGATTCCTTTCAGACAACTATCTCTTGGTTTCCTTAGGGACAGTTTTACCACCTCCTGTTAATCTTCCGGTCAAAAATTAACTACTGACTAGCACTGAGTTTAGTTTTTCCACTTCAAGTCAATGTCTAGTAGTGACTTTAGCTCCCAGATGCTGGTTACTGAGTACCAAACATTGACTAACCGTTACAACTGGAGGTTGGAGAGAAAGAAAATGGTGTCATATTTGGATTGCATGGCAGAAATATGATAAGTATTTATGTAACAATAAGTACAGTTTAGTGATTTAAAATATTCCCCAGAGAAGCAATTATTTGTGATTTGTTTTATGTTTTCATATTATAAATACTACCATTGAGTAATATTTTGATGTGACTTTTGACAACTGTATTTTTGTTTCGATAATCAATGCTCGTTTTGGACTTTACTGTGCTGTTATCATGCTTGTAACAGTGAACCACAGATAATGTAGCATTGTAGCTACACAATGAATCATAAGTAATGTTTTTAAATGAAGAAATATTGTTCAGATGTTGGCAAGTAGTTAAATAAAAAAAAGGAATTGTTATCTTAAATTAAGTATAGCCCAATGACAAATTCGTTCATTGCTCAGATAATATTTCACTGAAGAGTGGTATTTTTTGAAATGCAAGGGAGAAGTCCACTTTTTAATTATTATATTTTTGCACATTGTGCATGGATGTGCTGCTGTCTGTTGTGTGTAAATACAACATGGCAATAGAAACATAAATATTGAAAATATCTGTTAATATTAATTTGTTGTGTTTATAATCAATTGGGAGTAACAGATATGCAATTTTATTTTTGTCACAAATATATTAACAATTATTTACTTTTGTTTTCCGATATTGGAAGCTTAAATTTCTAACCACACAATTTCAATATTATGAAATAAATATTAGCTACTTATAAATCATTAACTACAAAAAGATATGTTTACCGTATAAAAATATAAAAATTAACTAATTCAATTTGTTAAAATGTTGTTCTTGAAACAGTACAAACTCAAAAAACTTTTAGTAACTTTTGTTACCAACATCTACAAAGTTAGACCTGAAGTTTTAGATTACAAACACAATAGTGGTAAAACACTAGCTTCTATGTAGCAAGCAGTCAAGTCCTATTCCCAGCTAACAACCTCCTGATTTAGCGGTAGGTGGTAAAACCTGCCCTTAGTTGTTGCACATGCACTGGGCGCATAATATGTCTGAATTAACAGAGGACATTCTGTATCAGAAATGTGAATGCATGAATCCTATATTTTTTCCTGTTGATATGATAACTAAATGGTAAATTAAAATTGTTTATCTCAAAAATTATTAAATTCTTAGAGAATATGTATGAATACATAAAATATGTAATGTTGTTTTACAGTTACTTATAAAGTAAGAAGAAACTGGTTACTATTACATAGTACAGTAAAACCTCGTTAATCCGGCCCTCATTGATCTGGATCTCCGGATAATCCTGGACGTTTTTAATTTAATGTTCACATAGATAATATGTAATATGAAGTGGATTAACTCATCAGCTATAAATAGCTTTGACTTGACCTTGAATCCCTACCCATCACTTCCCCTCCTACAATCTCCTCAGTTTTCCTACTGTTTTCAAACGGCACGTGTCATTTTATTTATTGTGTGTGGTTCAACCGGATATTATATTTTTTTTTTTCCAAAATGTTTGGGAGTGTATTGTAGTGTATGTACAAGTTTAAAATGGCATCAAAGCGAAAGAAGGTCGTGGTTTCAATGGATAAAAAGTTAGACGCTATTAATCGAATTGATAAAGGAGAAGCATTGAAAAAAATAGCTGCTGAATTGGGAGTTGGAACAGTGTCCGACTGGAAGAAGCAAAGAAAAGAAATTAACGATTTTTGTTGTAAAATGATATGTAAAAACAGTTTGGAAGGCAGAGGAATGGGAAAAAAGCAAAAAAGAAGCATTAGACGACGCACTATTCATGTGGTACAGTGCTCAGCTGGAACGTGGTTTGCCTATATCTGGACCGATCTTGGCCCAATAAGCTTTGAGCTCAAACAAAAGTTACCGAATCCTGACCTAGAATTCACTGCTAGCCAGGGGTGGCTAGAGCGTTTTAAAAACCGACACGGTATTCGCCAAATTACTCTGACTGGAGAGAGCTTGTCTGGTAATGTTGCTGCTGCTGAAAAATTTAAAAAGGACTTCAAACAATTTGTTTTATCTGAAGAATTGACATCCGATAAAGTTTATAATGCTGACGAAACTGGGCTTTTTTTACCGGATGCTTCCGAGCAAAACGTTAGCATCAAAGCTTGAAGATTCGGCTAAGGGCTACAAGAAAAGCAAAGATAGGCTAACTGCTATGGCTTGTAGCAAGGCATCAGGGAAACATAAGTTTCCTCTTGTCATTGTAGGGAAATCCAAGAATCCCCGAGTGCTAAAAAATTTGAACCACAATACATTGCCAGTGGTTTACCAACCACAAAAAAGTGCATGGATGGACAGTTTTTTTGTTTAAGAATTGGTTTTCTGATAACCTTGTTCCTGAAGTTCGAAAATTCCTGCAAGAAAATAGTTTACCAGAAAAAGCTATTTTACTGATCGACAATGCTCCTTCCCATCCGGGAGAACAAGACCTCGTGAGTGGAGGAATTAAAGTGAAACTTCTTCCCCACTGTTGCAGCCTATGGACCAGGGAGTCCTTGAAAACATAAAAAGAGTTTACCGAAAAGAACTGCTTAGTAAAATAATTGAAGAGGAAGGGGAAAAAAGTGTGATTGATTTGTTGAAATCAATCAATATCAAATACGTTATTTACATGGTTGCTGATGCTTGGGATTGTATCACAAAAAGCTCTTTGAAAAAATCATGGAAAAAACTGTGCCCAGCTATTTGTGCTACAAACAAAATGGCAAGCGATGATTTGGTGCAAGTGGCTGCAGACGACCTTCTGCAAATGTTAGGAACAATAAGTGGGTGCTGAGATGTTGATATGGAAGACGTCAGCGAGTGGCTGAAAGACAACAATGACGGTGGCTACTTCACTATGACGGAAGAAGAAATTGTAGCGGCATGCACATCTACAGCAGACAGTGAGGAAGAAGATAATGTGGACGAGGAGGGAGCGATCACACCACAACAGTGGACAACACATGAAGATGCTGCGGATCAGCTCACAAACATCATGGCGTACTTGGAAAGTCAGCCCGACACCACTCCAGCTGAACTATTAATGATAAAGCGTTTGCGTGACCGTGCTTCATTCAAACGCCACACGTGTTTGAAACAGAAGATAGTGGACCAATTCTTTACTAAGAAATGATGTGAAAAGTTATTTTTATATTTTTTAAATGTCTTTTAAACAATTCTATGTAATTTTGTTACAATACATAGTTTTTTATCGTAATAAACGGCAAGTCTGCTTATTTAAGGATTTGTTTTGCTTATTACCCGGGTTATCCGGATTTTCGATTTTCCGGATTGCCTTTGGTCCCAGTTAGTCTGGATAAATGAGGTTTTACTGTATATCAAAATTATCACTATAGTGTTCAAATTCC
The DNA here is from genome assembly GCA_002778355.1 of Clitarchus hookeri. NCBI lineage: Eukaryota > Metazoa > Arthropoda > Insecta > Phasmatodea > Phasmatidae > Clitarchus > Clitarchus hookeri. The sequence goes on from NQII01001600.1 coordinate 426,324, forward strand.
ACGAGAATAAAATATAAAGATTTAATTACTAGTTTGAAATCTTTCAATTTTTAATATCTTACAAATCCTAAATTTTCTAGAAATAACAGTCAAGTATTACTTGACAAATGGTATTGTGGGTACAGAATGTAATTGAATCAAAACACATAGGTTATAATAAGTATTTGTTAATTTACCAAACAATATTTAATATTTATCTTTTATGTAAATAATTTTAAGAATGAGTATTTTAGTAAAAAGACTTAATGTTTAATATTAATAAATCAGCTTCTTGGGAGTGGCTACAAAAGTTTTTTTTCCTTCGTTGTCACACTAGCAATGTAGAAGTTTTTTTCAATTTTGATTTGTTTTCAAATGAAATAGAAAATAAATAACCACAGCAATATTTTTACCCTTAGGTGTAATTAATAATCCTAGCATCTGGGGGCATAATCACTAATGTGGCATACAAAGAGGTCTTTTGGTAAAGGAAATTAGTTGCTGCCAAGTGTAGTACAAGCGAGTGAAGTTGTGAACAGAAAGCTAGTAAAACTGTGTGAATATTTAAAAAATACAAATGGTGATAAGAAGAAAATTTTATGATTTGAAAATATTTATCGCACGACATTTTCTTTTATAGAGAAGTGCTATCTGTTAAACACACTATTTTTATAAGTGCAATTTACACATGTCTTTTCAATGTTTCTGTTTCGTAAAATAAAGAACATAAGGAATGGTGTAATTTCTTAAAGAAGTATCTGTAACCTTTTTATAGTAATCTAAATCATTGAAAATTTTTATTTACATAATAATAAGTAAAGAAATACTTATTGCTCTAGACTAAAAGTGCAGATGACTTGCATCCAAGCAAATATAAACACAGTTGTCTGCTCACAGGAGGTGTTAAACTGTTGCAACACTTGTAAAATTTATCTAGTTTACCATTAATTTGTTACACTTGCAATCACTGGTAATGAATCACAGTAATGAAATTAAAACTTATTGAAAAAGAAAACATTAACTTAATAGTCATCCAATATGGTATAAATGTTTAAATAGCAGGGCCTCTTACTTGGAAAGTCCTCATCTAGCTAAAATTCTATATAGATGAAATGGGTTCTCAAAATGTTTTTATTTAGAAATTATTGGAAGAAATCAGAAACATAAACATATGGTTTTAACTTGTAGATCATTATGCTGAAAGAAAGCAACACAGAGTAAAATACTCAACCACACTTAATTCTCTTAATGTAAACATGCCGTTAAATCAAAACTGAATAGACCGGCCGTATAGGTGCCAATACTGGCTCACAAAAATTATAAATAAAATTTCTAACACAGGAGCAATACTCCAGAAACATGCAGTACTAAGTTCAGTGTTCACGATGGATGGTTGTTTTTGCAGCATTGGTCGGCCGAAGCACGTGCGTGTCATGGCAGGGGCCCTGGAGGGTGACCTGTTTGTGGGTCCAAAAGCAGAGGAGCATCGTGGTCTGCTCAGCATCCGCTACCCCATGGAGCACGGAGTGGTCACCGACTGGAACGATATGGAGCGCATCTGGCAGTACATCTACAGCAAAGACCAGCTCCAGACTTTCTCTGAAGAGGTGATCACTGCATTGCTCAAGCCTAATAGTAAAGTTTTCCAATATCTTTTCAACAAGTTTCCTTTATAATTGTAAATAATTCTGGACACTACAAATATTTGGCACTACAAATATTTAATTCCTAAAATAAATTAAATTGTTTAAATAAGTTAAAAGTTATTTCAGAATAAAATATTCTTCATTTTATGTTATGCTTCAAACTCCAGTGACATGGTTCATGCCAATTCTGAAGAATAAATAATTAAAGGTAGTCAATTTGATGTGCAGTGGATCCATGCCATTATGAGTATGCACTAGCGACAGATTTGTCATAGAGATAATTTTTTAATGAACTGTAATTTTCCAAGTTAAATACAAGATTAATATACTAGTTTTAGTGTGTATGCGTGCTATGAAGGTGGTACATTTCTTTCAGCGAGCTGAAATACATATAATAAATGTTGTTATTTTTGGTCCACATAGAGAGATCAAAAGAATAACAACTTTTATTTCTCTCTTACCAAAAAGAGGGATAAGAATGCATCATACAACTTCCTTCCTCTTCTATATGGTACCATCTCATCCCCCTACTTCATTCATCAGTAGTTTACTACTTACCCATTCCAGAATGAAGTTGCATTCTAGGAAACAAGGAGGGTGGAGAAAAGTATTGAAAGGGTTAGAAGTTGAAAGAGCGAACAAACAGTAAAGGAGGGTGCCCAAACAAAAGGGAGGTAGAGATAAGATCATAGACATAGAGTTATGTTTAGCAGTAGGTTCAGTGTTCTAAGCTACTGTTAAATGCATATAAATAAAAACCACTATACTGATATATGATGCGTGTACGAGATTTTTTTTTTTTTTTTTGCAACTTCGTATCATCACGTGCACGCCACGTGCCCTGAAAGAGATATGAAATCCGACTGGCCGTCTCCAAGGTTAGAGGACACCGCTCCTCGGTAAATGTGAGATACTGAGAGGGTTGACCTGCAGTAATAAAAGAATAGTCATATAGTCAAGCAAGTCACCCCTGCCCAACAATTCTCGGGAGAAGGGATGCCAGCCGGCAACGCAAGTCAGTTGCCCCTAAGCGAGTGGTGGATATCGCCCGCACACATGGCATTTCCAACCTTCCCCAAGAGATCAAAGCCAGTGCTGCGCCATCCATGAAGGGAGGAACTACCCCGCCGTAAACACATGACGACCAAAGAAACCCGTGACGGCCAAAGAAACCCGTGACACCCCCTGGCTGGGTGTATAAATGGCCATGCACCGCCGAGGAATGACAGTCTAATTCAGTAGCTCGCCTTAGTACAAATTGTGCTAAAGCTCTCTGCTCTTGTCTCCTGATCGCGAAGAACCCCTAGTGACGTACAGTGACCAACACCTGACGTCTTCAAGCACNCCCCCCTTCTTTATTTCATTACTGTCAACACTGTACACCCTGTCCACCTAAGTGTCCCTTCAGAACAACCAAGTTTCAGTTAGGGTCCAAGGTGTTATTACTGCTTCCTAATTGTTTCTCTTGCTCCTCAAGCACGCTCTTCTAGCTGACAGGTCCCTTCACCCGTCTTTCTTTCTTCTTAATTTAGATTATTCTGTGCATTGATTTTATGCAAGAGATTACGGGTTACCATATTCTGTTCTAGATAGAATAAAACCCTTTACAGTCTAACCATGGTCTGTCCTTTCTAGAGTGAAATGCAGTTAGTCTCATTCATGGTGTCACCCCGCAAGGGAGCGGCAGGAAACCGCGGCTTTATAAACAGATTTACTACTCTAGAGTAGGACTGCGGACTGTCCCCTAACAATGATTGATTGTATGTTTCCTCATTACATATTCTCAGGCCACCCATACAGTGGACACAGGCCCGCAACATCTGGCGTACACAGTACGGTAGTGTTTCCTACTGGAATTACACATGACAAAGAGACTAGACCACCCTTTAAACCACTCTATTCACCATGTACAGACCTGCTGGAAGGAGTGCTAGTCCAGACAAGGAGTGACCTACCTCTTCTGGGTTTCACAATAGCTAGGGAACCTTTGCCAGCCACCTCAGTGCGGGCGTGACCTGTTGTACCATCCCTATACATGGTGTTCACCCACAGAAGGGGGAGTAGGTGGAACGACTGGGGGACAGTTGCTGTCCTCTCCGAGAAACAGTCGCTGAATAATGAAACCTCACCAGTCTTAGCTATTTCATCCCAGTCTAGCGAGTTTAAATGATGTGTAGACTAGTTTAGGATACCAGCGTATAGGTCTTACATGAGGTTAAACTTGTCCAATAATGTGCTTTCTACGGCAGAATGAGGCCCTATGACAGTCCGTCTAGCTTTTGTGCCAACCCCAAACTCAGTTGACTGAGGGAATGAAGTTTTTAACCACACAGTAGACTTTGAAGTTTTGATTTTTATCACCAAGTGTTTGTACGGCCTGTGATCTTGTATTAGTGAAAAATGTGTATTGTAATAACCACGCCTTCAGCATAATGTTTGTTCTCACAAAGCCGAGGGGTAATGGTCCTATTAGTAGTCAGGCTCCTGAATAAACCGGTATGAGGCGAGCGACCGCAGTTAGCCCTAACGGGAATAGGAGATTAGCACCAGCTGGCTGCACAGCACACCCAAAAGGAGCCCCGTGCTTGAAGCAAGCATGAAGCACGCACAGAGAAAACCGCAGAATAGGAGCAAGACAGGAGCTCAACTGAAAGCAGATGCGATGACGGGTTTGTCAGCATCGCACCGACCAAGGGGGGTGGGGAATTGACACGTGTCGCATATTACTTTTATTCTAAAGTGCCGCTGTCATACCCCTGCCATCGCAAACCATCACTCCCGACGAGAGAATAGCACATGAGTCTATGTGTTCCGCGCCTGTGTGGGCGTCGATGCAACCCGCCGTAACCTAGTAGCGCTGCAAGACGCATTGCAGTGGGGCCAGACTACCCGGCAGCAAGCAATGGGGCCATGCAGTGGCGGAATAAGGAAGGACGACGTGCGAAGCTCGATGCGGCGATGGACCATCCAAATGTCAGTTGATGCCTGCGACCTCAAAGGAGAGCTCACCTACTGGAGTCCACACTTCAACTCCACCATGAGTACCAAATAGTCAGAGAGCCAAAGGAAGCAGCTAGCTGAGACCTCCACTCCGCCGAAGAGATTCAGCCCTGAAGGAAGATACCAGCTGAGACCACCATGTGTTGAAGGGTTCCAGCACCGGAGGAAGCGACCAGCTTCGACCGCCACGCTGACGAGACACAGCTGAGAGCCCCAGAAGACCTAACCTCAACCTACCGCCGGAGCAACCCCAGCAGGGGCCACAATCAGCTAAGTGCTGGCATTCGTCGCTCAAGGGATGTCTTTAGTATTTTGTGTTTCCAATGCCTAACATCCTTAATTCTCAAGACCGTCAGTGGGTTTACGCCCTTAGAAACGTTAGTATTTGATCTCGCCCTCAAGGCCCCTAACCTGCTGGGTACAGACTCGAGCAGTATGTCGGTTTTACGACTAGTAAAACTACATTGCATAACCAATAACCTGACTGGTGTATTAATTAGTTAAATCGACACTTTTAGTGTGAAGTCACACAACGCTGCTGGTTCCAAACATGCTTTTGTTTACCCTTGTGTTAAGATGGTGATTTATTTTGTGGTAGGCTGTAATCATTACATTAAACTACAAACGTTTACATTTCATCGTTTTCCAATGGTGGTTAAAATAAAGAAAATATATATAAAGCCAATCTTTGCTAGTCTGCTGTGCTAACATTTTTATTTACGTGTAAAAGTAGGGAGGCTCATAACCTTACCCAACGGCATTGTGCAGTCTCGTATATTTTATGTGTAGAAATAATTTCAGAAACAAATATACAATGATATTTAACAAGATATTTAAGCAGTATTAAATAACAGTAATTTTCACCTTTGCAAATGCGTAATGTTTGGAAACATACGTTTTTACCCCAAATAATTTGACCCATTTTTGTGACACGAGAATCACCAATAAAATTTGCAGTTTACGCGTAAAATGTATTTTCCCCGACTACTACAGGAACACTTATTGAAGTTGTTTGATAAGTTATTTTATTATTGCAAACTGTGATAACAGCTGATGAATCCAGTGTTTGTAACTGTCATTTCCAAGATTTAAATAAGGCCAATCACTGCCTACTTGGGAAAGTTATTAAATTGGGGGTCATTACACATGTGAGATGTCGCAGTTTTGACATGTTTTCTAACCATAAACTGTTGCTATGTTTTATGATTATTAAACTAAACATTGAGTCGAGATACTTTATTTTGGTTTGCAATATTTGTTTACTCTTTCCTAAATAATTAGGATTACTGTTCTTGTAAACACATTTCCATAAAGCTAAAATTTCACATGCTTTCTAATATATGTAGGCCTATGTGAATATTATATATGCCGTTGCAGTGGAGTTCATGTCGCAGGAACCATAATTACACATTTGAACATACAGACATAGAAAACCAACCAAGAATAGTTGCCAACAGGTAGGCCTAAGTGAAGAACACAGAGAGAACACCGTAGAAGGAATTCAGTCAGTAAGCGAAAAATTAACTAAACAGAAAACTAATTATGGCCTCAACAAAAACAACTAACCGATTCCTTCTGTAAAATTCTGTGTGTTAATGTACCTGTTGACAACTATTCCTGTTTGTTTTTGTGTGATGTGTGTTTGTATGTGTAATTCTAGTTTTCTGCAACATAAACTCTGCTACAACAGTGTACATCCAAAACAATTTATTATTTGTTTCATGTATCACTATTGCAGACCTGACGAATAATCTAAACTGTGGGTGATGATGATGTCACTATTGTAAACATTATCGTAAGCTTGTCAAAGTACTTACCAATGTTTTAAAAATGAGTAGGTCTACTGCGAAAGTTTTCAAATGCCACTTTCAAGAATACATAACTTCTCTTTAATTTTCTTTTCTGTATTTTCGTCTGTATATCCCATCTCTTTATATATACATGTATGTAGGTACACTGCAGTCTATTGATAATATTTGACAACATCCAGAATGTACTCGTACCTAAGAAAGAAATATGTCAGTTAATATAAAATAATAAAATGCACATGTGCAAAATACTGTCCCTTCCATTCGAAAACCAGATATATGGTAAGCTTGTAGAGAATTCTTTTAATTGCTACAATCATTATTTTTTTAATTCAACTTTCTAATTGACTTTACCCAAATATAATTAAAGAAATGAGGTGGGGGAAGACATAAGTGCCCCTCCTTGTTTTCTCGAGGTTTTCCTGCTTTCCCCGTCCTTGCATTTCGACGCTGCTCCATATCCACCCTCATTGGCTCTCAACGCCTTGGTTGTTACGAACCACATAAACATCTCAATTCCTCCCTTCCTAAGGTGATGGAGGCCGTGGTGGTGTAGTGGCTAAAGTACTTGCTGTTACACGAAGCACACTTCATTCTAAATACCTGAGATTCATCATCAATATTACAATTAGAAGCTAATGTCCAATTAGTTGTGCTCAAAATTGGAATTTCAGACTGACTCTAAGATTTATTTATTTAGTGTAACGTTTTGTCGACAGCAGGTTCAATAGAGAATAGTACACCAAGAACACAATAAGGGAATTCAAGAAAGGAATTGGTCATTGCCTTTATTAACGAGTCATTGCCTTTATTAACGAGTCATTGCCTTTATTAACGAGTCATTGCCTTTATTAACGAGTCATTGCCTTTATTAACGAGTCATTGCCTTTATTAACGAGTCATTGCCTTTATTAACGAGTCATTGCCTTTATTAACGAGTCATTGCCTTTATTAACGAGTCATTGCCTTTATTAACGAGTCATTGCCTTTATTAACGAGTCATTGCCTTTATTAACGAGTCATTGCCTTTATTAACGAGTCATTGCCTTTATTAACGAGTCATTGCCTTTATTAACGAGTCATTGCCTTTATTAACGAGTCATTGCCTTTATTAACGAGTCATTGCCTTTATTAACGAGTCATCCCAGAAATTGTTAGGAATCCATTAAATACGCTAATCAGGATGGCTACTTTAGCTATTAAAAATATGAGAACTGATTTGGTTATTATATATTCTTGTATTGATAAACAGCTGATTTCTTGTCACTGCAACTCTCCTGGCTTTGGGAGAAAAAAAAATTATAAGATTGAAGTTTTTTATCAGGTGTAGCCTTGTATTGGTTTAAGAGGTGATTTGCGATTAATGCCTGGAAAACAGCAATTTTATTATGAGGAAAGCTAAAAGTTATGCTTGGATCAGTTATTCACATTTTGGTTTACCTTCACTTTACTCTTTAACTTTCACAGTTATTATTAACAGTTTTAATAAATAAATTTCATAAACTACTAAACTGAAATAGTATATCTGAAATTAGAAAAATACGTATATGCAGTTTTATAAAAGTGCACTTACCTCTTAACAAGTCCTTAAATGCATGGCAGGTTAGTTATCGCAACTGTACTAGCAAAAATTAAACACACTGCAATTGTTCATTTACAAACTTATGCAGATAACATATCACTATACACACCATAATGCAATATTTATCTTTCATGTATGCATCCATGGTATATGAGTACACTAAAAACACTATTACTGTCGGGATTGTGCGTCTTTGGACTCGCATGGCCTGGCTCATTTGCATTTTCACCCATTAATATTCATTTTCTTTTGCCGCCGAATAAATAAACAATAGATAGCAGTTTTGAGATGTGTTTATCCCAAATTCACATTCCTCAAACGCAAGAATAACAAAAATATAGGGAAAATTCAGAACAACTAGCTACTTCGTATGGCACTCGCAAGGCTATTCAAAGTAAAGAAACAGTTGCTTGGAACCAGCGGCTTGGCGTGCCGTCACAACTAATGGTGTCCATTCAGTTTGGCTGATCTTTTGGCAGTTACTGCTTCCCCTCTTATTTTGGGAGGGGGGTGGACTGGAACGGAAGGAAGGACCACAGTCTCGAGATAGTACCTACATCACAACTGTCAACAGTTGCAGACCCACCTCTCCCCTGGTAAGAACAGTTACACCTCCTACCCCTCCCCTGTCACTGTGGAAGACAGCCATCCTTGTAAGACAGTAAAAAAGCCTCAGAATTACCCCTGACGATGCATCGCCCTTAATGCCGTAGTGTGAGATAGAGGAAAGAAAATGGAAAGAAGCATTACCCTAGGTTTCAACCCTCGACACCCAAGGTGCCCGTAGTCTGCTTAAGAGGAGGTAACTTGAACCCTACAAATCATCCTGTGTATCACAGGGAGCGAGTAGCGTCAAATTAAAGTAACATATTTCCATGTGCAGCAATTCTGCGTGCTAATAATTTCTACTCCTCTTATAATCTGTGAGCCTATGGAATGTTTCTCTATTTTGTGTCACGTGTGTCTATCTTCTCACACCCCCTGTTACAGCTGCCAGTTGGCCAAAATAAATTTTAATAACAACACATTGTTTTATGTGGGAATAATTTTTAAAGCATATAATATATTTATGATAATATAATATATTGTCACCAAGGTGCATTTAGTGCCATGATTAATTTATACTTGGCCTTGTTACGTGGGCAAACTGTAACATGACCTACACTGCAGCATGTTGGCCAGTGCATTAATGAGAAGACACCACTTTTAGTTGCAAAATACTTTATTAACATGAATGAAAGTGTGCTGTCTGACAATTTCCCCTAAATTGTAGTATTTTCAGGCTTGACATGTATGATGCAATGCCCACACAGCTATTGCTTGATAACCACAATACAGTCTCAAAAATGTTTAAGCAAATTGTTCTGAACTAGCTTTTAAGCCATTCATACGTGAATGTGTCGTAAGGGCGTAGCTCAATAATGAGTCATGATTTGGTAGAGCACAACAGTATAAGATGAGGTTTATTACATATAAGGATTATACAATAACTATTTAAATGACTATTGATTGGGGGAGCTTAAATTGAATAGCAAGATGCTAGTTAATTTATCTTAAATGTTATTCGGTGACGCCATTACTATTACTGTCTAATTGGAAAGTCGTCATCTTGCTCATGTTGCCGAAGGCTGATTCTACGAGACAGTTAACAACGGCCTGACACACCCATCTTCAGTGGTCTTCTCTCTGGTCAGGTCGACGACAAAAGTCGCACTCCCAGTGTTAATGCTGGCCTATCGGTTGCATTGTTTAATATTTGTGGCCCCATTTACTGGCCGGTGGAGGGGATTTCTGCAACTGTCTTTGCATGGTGTTGTTGCAATCACGCTCGTGTCCTGGTTTAATGTTTGAATGTGTGATCAGGTGGGCCGTTCAGCTAAGGCCTGATCACATCATAACAAAATTCACAATCTGTAATTAATTAAGTAATGCGGCAGAGATTTGTGTTATAAATATGTGTGCGTACTGCAGGTTTTATGACCTACAGGTCACAGATGTGACTAAGTAGGCCTGTCTTCTTGCAAAATGGTTAGTGTAAAAATTGTATTACAGAAAGACTGGTCACCATTGGAAAAATACTGCAGAAAATGGCATTTCTAGGTCTGCATGCACATACATTATTGAGTTGTGCCTGAATTAAACTTATTTCCTTTTGTACTTTTTACTTACACATTATAATTTCCTAACATATATTTTATTATATGCATGCTTTTCTATTTTCACTTTTATAATCTAATAATTTTTGAGACAAAATTTCATTAATAAAAATCTTGAAATTTGTTAAGCCGTTAATGTATACTTAGGCAGGACGATGACAAGTTATTCAGCTGATAAATGACAGCATGTAAATAAACAATACTGCTGCTACTTGAGTCAGCCGATGGTAAAAGGATACATAAAGGAAAAGTAAACATTAGTGTTACTCTCATCAAACTGTCAAAATCTTGTCTTCATTGCTGATACATACTTTCCTAAAATATTCAGTTGAGAAAGTGAAAAATATTTTAGTTTGGTATTTGTAAATTAATTATGATATTTTAAACATTTTTGTACTTTATGGTTTTTACAGCATCCTGTTCTGCTAACAGAGGCTCCCCTAAATCCTCGAAGGAACAAGGAGAAAGCAGCTGAGGTGTTCTTTGAATCATTCAATGTTCCAGCTCTGTTTGTTTCAATACAGGCAGTTCTTAGCTTGTGAGTACACTATGTTTGGTACAATAGTTAATAAATAGTCTGAATGTGTTTGTAATTTTGGACCGGAGTAGGCTGCTAGGCTACTGATTACATTATAAAAAGGACACAGACTGCACAAGTACACAAAGGGCAGTATTCGTGGATAGACACGTACACAAAAGTTGGACGAACATGTTTTCCATGCGAATGCAACTTTTCGCTGGCATCAAGCAGCGAGTGGTGGCATACTGCAATCTGTTGATCTGTGGTTGGTGGTCTGTCCTCAGTGGTTAGTGGTCTGTCCTCAGTGTATAATTATTTTACTTTTCTATGTATTTTCACCATTATTTCTTGCTTTTCCCGAGATATAGCGTCACAACCCCTCCGCCACATTTCAGATTTCCTGCCTCACCCTAGTTTGCCTCCTGGCCTCTAGATTCACTCTTTACCAACAACTGCTCAACAAACTGCGGTGTGCCACCATTCACCGTCTGATGAAGCTGTCCTAGCCAGCAAAACATTGCGATCGCACATCTGTGTGAAAAGTGTAGTGTGAAGCGAGAGATTTGAGTGGTTCCTAACATTGAGGTGTTGAGAGCCGATGAGGGTAAAGTGAGGTGATTATGGAGCAGCACTGGAATGCAAGGGTGGGGGAAACGGGAGGTTCCAGAGAAAACCCACAGACCAGCGGCATCATACGGCACAATTCCCACATGTGAAAATCCAGGAAACGAACTCTGTCTGGGTGGAAGTTGAGTTGTCTAACCACTACATCACCGCAGCCCCTTGCACCAACTTTTGTGTGTGTGTGTGTGTGTGTGTGCGCGTGCGCGTGCGTGCGTGCGTGCGTCAACAAGTACCGCCCTGTGAGTACTTTAGCATTCTGTCACTTTTTTTTAATGTTGGTAGTTTGACGTGTGACGTCAGGTGGCTGACAGCGACGTCACGGTCGGGCAAGGTTTTGACGTCTCGGTCAGAGACACAGGTGATTCAACTGGCTGACCTTCTTAACAGCTGACCGGGACTCGGCTGGTATACAATACAGGGTGCGTGGCTTGACGTCACGGTACAAAGTCAAATGTGGGCTTAGTGGTCCTGCGTACTGGGATGCACACAGCCACGGGTTTACATGTGCTGGACATGGCCCGGGGTGGCTGCTGACCCAACTGCTGCTGCTGGAGTTGACTGGAACAAGTGCCGCAACCTGGGGCGATGGTGGTGCTATGGCTGGCGGTGCTGCGGTGAGCCCGGGTAGGGCTGCTGGTCCGGCGACACTGGAACCGGGGATTCGCAATCACTTGTGGAACGGGCAGTTTTTTATGTCGGTGATGATTGTGTGTGGTCGGTCGGCAGTCTTGTTTGGGTGCTGAAATGAGTGGGAAGGAGCTGAGAGGTGAGCTCTCTCCAGCTGGCGGGCAGCTCGTTCCCGAGGGTTTATGCTGCAAAATGCAGCTGGGGCTGGATTACAGCTACCTTTGGCTTTGGAAGTGAAATTTTACATTCATTAGAAATGGTTTTCCATGAAAACAAATATAGTGTATTCTACTCTGGCAAAAAAATAATATTGTTCTTTTGGAAGCAAATAATTACATCATGAGCTTCTCTCCAGCATCAAGATAAGTTTGATTCATCAATTTTTAATATCTTCCCGGCCACTGTATTTCTATTATTATTTTTACAAAATGATTACATTTTTTTTTTAAAAAAGCAAAATAATGCACACTTTTTTTGTTGGTATAAATGATGCATTGTGTTTTAATACACTCAGCACAACTGATCCATGCACAATCTTATGAAATGTCAATCACAGCCATAAATCCCAGAGGAATAGAAGTGAACTGTTAGTTCAAGACAACCATTATGAGGACAAGTATGGGAAATTTTCATACGTTATTGCAACATCTCATGAAAGAAAACATGGCTTAAATTACAATGTTGTTAAAGCAACAAGTGCAGCAACAGTCGTTTCAGCAAAATAACAACAATTATTGGGGATAATAACTATATAGTAAAAATAGTCCCTCCCCCACCCAATTTTTACAGGCAAAGGGAAAAAAATTGAAGTTAATGAGTTTACCTGTGCTACTAGGAGAAAAGCACATTAATCTTCAAACATTAAAGGAGTAAATCAAAGTGTTGCATGATAATGGAGTGTCTATAAGACTGTAGCAAGAAATATTTGTGTAAAATGTGTAAATAATTAGTATTTATTTTGAAGAAGTGTAAGCCAAAAGCGAGTGATTTTGGTTGATAACTGGACATTATAGCATGGAGGGGTAATCTTTAAAAGAAATGTACCAGTTTTGAGGGGCTTGTAGTACAATTATGTTGGTGAAATCTTTGTGCATGCTACACAAGTTCTAGTTGGTAGTCTGACAAGGAACTTGGTGTCACTGAACCAACTAAGAAAGGTCCAATGGTTAATAACTGCGCACATTGTAAGATGTTTTATTTGAATGCTTTGTTAATCTTTAGGTTTGGAACTTGCTTTATAAATAATAGCAAATTGATTTTCTTGAAGCTAGAAGAGAGAGCATTTGATTTATTGCTGGTAATTTTTGAACTTCATGTTCTATATTTGCATATGTAAATTTCTTATTATGTGAACATCATGGCAGCTTGTATTATCAAGCACAATGACAGTTTTCATGTAAATTTAGAATGAGTTGCCATTTTACTCAAGTAGAAAAATTATGACAATTCTTGCCATCACATTTATTACCTGTCTTATGCTTGCTTCATTATAAAGATTAAAAGAAGCATGAAATAAAATCTTGTTCTCCTCAGACATGTGTAGTTCTTAACTATGGAATTTTTCCAGTTGGTTTAGTGACAAGTTCTTGTTAGATTGCCAATTAGAACTTGAAGTGTAGTGTGTACATAGGTTTTGTCAACATAAACAATTGTCCTGCCAGCTATATATCTGTATCTTTTATTTGCTCTTCTTCCAATGGAATACTCATCATTTTTGTTATAAATTACATTTATTTGTTATTATTAATTTTAAGCATTGTTCTAACAGTAGAGGTCTAGAGTACTCTAAAATCTAGCTTGAGCCAAATACCTGCTCATTCAGTTGGCGACTGATGAGACTTTGTTACTGTTCATGAAATAAAATAACACATTGTTTATTAATGAAACGTAAATATTTAAAAGGTAAGCGTGTGACGGTTAACGGTAAAAGGTACATCATCTCGTATCTGTAGACAGTGTAATTTTATTATTTTAAGTATTTATTTCATGTTTGTTTATGTTTTGGAATGTGTTTTGTAATTATGTGACTTAGGTATGTTTTGCATTGAAGCTAGAAACGTGAATGGTACTCTAACTTTGAATACAGTTTTGTTTTGTGGCTTTAAAAAGAAGGTTGATGGAATGGAATATTATTATATATTTATTTTATAATTTTTTGTATGGTTTACTTAAGTAATTTTCTTTTCATTATTTTGTTAATGATTGAATTATAGTTGTTGAGGTTCAGCCTAGTGTCAGGTGCTCAGCATTTAATTTTATTCACGTATGTGATAAATTGTGTGCGAGCAAAATAGTTTTAATGTTATGTATTTAAAATTTTATTAAACTTGAAATGCTTGCTTAATGATTTATTGTGTACATAAATTTGTCACATGACGTTTGAAAAGACGTTGCAGGCGAGACCTGTCAGCTTTTCGAATGCACATATGCACATGCAGTATGTTCTACAATGTCACATGAAGCGGACTTGATGTGCGTCGCGCTACACTACGATTGGCAGATCAAATTAAGAGATGGCGCATTATTATGTGTGGAAGTTGTGCCACAATGATATATTTCCATAATTGTGCCCAGTTACTGCATTGGCATTCATTTTGTTTAAGTCTAAATAAAATCAATTCCTCCTTATCCAGTATCCCAATGTTCTTCTATTCCGTTCATGTAACAAATTGAAGAGGCTATGAAAAGGGAGCATTTAAATGTATTTGTGTGAACAGGTTTTTTTATGGCCATAACAAGCCCTGATGACCAGTTTCTTATGTTTTATTACTAAGCACTGGTGATCATTAAGGAAAGTTTTACAGTTAAATGTAATGGACTTTTTTGCTTTTGTTTAAATTTTTTAAAACTTTCAACAGTAATTATTAAAGTGATTTACCATGCTAGTTATGAATAAAAGTCAATTTTAAACCATTAAAAATTTTATTTGAATAATTTCAGTGCAGTGCAAATTTATTTGGAATGTAAATTATATTTACAAAACCCTCAATTATTTTATTATATGGATATCATATATACTGTTCCTACACAAACACCACTTAGGAAATAAATAATGTTATTTATTAAGAATTTTTCTTTAGACAATTCGCATGATGTGTGTTTTTTTTTTGTTTGAAGTTTACTTTTTTTTAAAGAATGCCCTGCTGAATTATGTTTTGTTCCCGTACCATCACCTGGAGTGTTCTCTGTTTGACTCGTCCATTCTGTCACTTTGAATATAATATTCGTTAATATATACACACACACAATGTGGGGGAATTGAATTAATCTGATCACACACCACCATAAAGGATTCCTCAGAAATGGAGATATGAATACTGATTATCAACAAAATTAGACTAAAATTGGGTTGCAGATCCCCCTAAGACACATGAGACAGTTCGTGAAATGTTTGCTATTATATAAGACATTATTCATTCACAAAATTATATTTTAAAATGTAGATGTGTTACGGTTAAAATTATTCCATATAACTGCATATATGAACACAGATTCCCATCAAAATTAGCGTAAAAATGGGGTCTTGAATTGGCTTAAGATGCAAACATGTAAACATGTTCCAGCGCAGCTGACAGTTCCGCTAACCTCAATAGCATCAGCGGAGAAAACTTAAATCTAAAATGAAATGATGAATAGGTTATTTTAACAAAACTAGTTTTGTGGTTGAAAACAGAATAAAAAAATTCAAGCTGTTAAGTAAAATTTTTTTTTTTTTTTTTTTTTTTTTTTTTTAACTTATGAATTATATACACAAAGCAATGTAAAAGAACTTGAGCTCGAGTTTGAAGTTCGGGAACTCTTCAGTAGGCTCCCTCAGGCTCGGCTTGAACAGAAAATCCCAGACTCGGAGACTTTTATCTAACAGCATGAAAATTGCGCTTTTGTGTTGACAACACCACGTGTAAAATCGTCAATTTTTTTTCTGTAGGCAGAAGAAAAATTTTTAATCTATTTTTTCTTTTCATTTTTCCCACAGCCAAAATTATTTTTTTTACTGTCATTTAGTACTTGGTGCATCACTGACATTGATCTTCAACCGGTAGAGTTGGTATTTTTTCCTTGAGATGTGTCAATATTTTCCATGGTGGTATCCTGTGCTTGTCCCTGTAAGAGGTTGTAATGACGCAGTATTATAAATTTTCGGGATACGTGGTTCATTTTCTTTCGTTTAACGGGGTTTCGTAATATTTTATCAGGATTCAAATTTAAAAGCCGTGGTGGTTTGTTTATCGTTATCGGACATACGTTTGCCGTTTAACGTTTATCAGGCATCTGGTTGCCGTTTTCAAAATCTAAGTTTTTGTTAAGCGTCAGCATTATATTAGAAGCTTTTCCAATCTGCGTCGACAAGTTTTGTATGAGAAGTTCACTTATCTTGAATTTATGTTCTTCTGGCATCAATTGCGTAGGAGCTGTTACAGATCACAAAGTGACAAGCCTACAGAGTTTGCAGACTGCAGAAATCTGTTCAAGTGACAATAGACTGGCAATGGAGTCTCAGCACATTAGTTTGTTTGTGATGCCACCGCATCATTTTTATGTGTTACTAATGTTTGCAGAATTATCTGTATGTAGTGTATTGTTGGTTATTTCTTTTGAGCTAGAAATATGAAACAAGCTCAATTCAAGCTATTTGCACATTTACCGTATACATTTTCTCCTGCTTCATATTTTTGCCACTGTGTATTACATATGTTGTCATACCTAAGTACATGATACTGTTTTAACTAATGCATTTTGCAACACTGTAGGTAAACATCTTATTTGCTTAGTTACTTATTATGTAGGTAGCAACTGTGAAGTGTGTCCTTGTTTTATGGGAGTAGTAAAAATTTTTTCAACTTTCAAGAAACTGGAGAGAAAAAGAACTGTGAGAAATGATGGCTGAAGACAGATGGTGATGCCACAAAATGATCTTATTGTATTGCTATTGCAGTGTTCACCTGCAAACACGTGAGCACCATGATAAAATTGCAAAATTTGTGTTAAGGGGATGGCTACCTAGTGGTGACTATCTTTCTATTTATTGTAGAAGGTCACAGAATCATCTCCATGTTACAGTTGTATTGCTCCGTTGTCTGTCATATTGTCTGTCTGCACCAGGTTATTAGGTAGCGTGGGCTGTGCTGTGATAAAAGGTCTTGTTGCTTTGTCTCTTTACCAGGAGCTGGATCTAGTCAACATTGCTGAAGAGACAGTGAGATAGCCTTCTTGCCTTATCATCTGCAACTGTGATGATGGCAGAATGCCATGAACAGGTGTATTGGCATGCAATAGAATCTACATAGACAAAGACATTAGAAATTTCAAAACATATTGCTGGAACCGCTATGTTATTGAGAGACATGGAACACAAAGACAAGAGTTGTGTTCCAGACTGTATTTGTTGACCAGGTTTCTGGAACATGCAAATTTATGCGAAATGTTTGAAGTGTTTGTCATTCCATTTACTACACCACTCAGCCTTCCTGCACCATGTCACATGTTCATTGGAAATGTGTGGCATATTCCTGGTGGTTATTTCCTTTTGCCATTATTGCATTCACAGATGTTTTGTTGCTATGCTGTTGCAAGTTCACAGTTCCCTTTTTATGCCACCACAAGAAGTCTTACAATTTGATATTGGGCGATTGTTGTGGCACTACCACAAGCTGTTGCATCTAAACTGTCACATAAAATACACTCTTCCAAATGGTTCTCACAAAGCAGCTGTGTTGGCCTGTGATGAAACATCCTCCATTTGTTGACTGCATAAAGGTAGGCAGTTGCTACCAGTTTTACATGGCCCCAGTGAAATGTCTGCCATTATTCTTATCTGAATGTTGATAAAGAATCAGTGTTGTGAAAGTGTGAAAGGGCCTCTCAGGATTATTGATGGCCCATGTGCTTGGTGTGGTAACTGACAGTGCCAGTTCTGGCTAATGTTACTCCAGCAATTGTCAGTATATGTGTAGGGAATTTAGAATATGAGGCATTGTTGCACAGCAGCTACTGTTTATTTGGTCAACTTCCATTTTTCCCTTGTAGAATTTTTTATTTAGTGTTTCTTATGAAAGGCTACACACCATTCCTGCACTTGTTATCAGATGGAATGGGGTAGAGTAATACTAATGGGTAATTTACTACACTTCACACCTTTGTCTCGGATAAATTACATGCAGCTACTCTCCATTTACAACTACCTAGAGATTGTTCTACAGAATGCAGAATTCTCTCTTCCACTTCAATAAACCTGTGATGCTGTGGTCTACCAGTGTGGTCAGTCTAGTTGTTAAGTGGCCAGGCTCTCTCAGCAGCGATCCAGCACCACAAATTTCCTTGAAGGGTTTCATCAGACCGACAAATGTTCTGTGTACTTATGAACAGCAGCAACAGAATCCTAGTGTGTGTCGTTGAAAATTGGATACATATTTTTTTGTGTATGGTTGTTACAGTGAAGAGACTGTTTGTGGTTACTGAACACTTTTGATAGCCCTGTGTAGGATTTTTTTCTGCGTAATTGATGTGCTGATAAAGTGTAAATGTGGAATTGTGAAATTGTTAGGAATATGAATATGTTACTAATTTTGGGATTCTTTTACTCTTATATGCATAAAACAGACATACAGTAAACCCCATGTCCATTAATCAATTCAATCCATTTAATGTAACACATGGAACTACTTTTTCTACATTGTAACCAACTTTGTCGAGTATGCCAGTCAATGTGTCCATTAAAACATTTGCAGTTAGTGGCAGAGATTTTTTTCAAGATTGATTTCAGAAGTTAACCACAAACAAACAGTAACTACCACAGTCCTCCACAGCAGGTGACTGCGTCGTGTGTTGTGCCTTTCTAGCAAACTGCGTGAAATGTGTTAGGCTGCCACTCTATGCTGCCATTCTCGAGCACAAACTGTGATGACTGCTGTTTATGTACAAAACATTTTATTCTCAAGTTGGCATAGAATACTGTATGCAACATTATTGCATACTATTGTGAATAATAGTGTATTTTGGCCCCAGAAAGTATACACTCACAAATTTGAGAAAACATTGAATTTTAGAACCTAAATATGAGATAAAAGATTTTGTTTATTATTTGACTTATTTTTATTTTTGTCAATCGTAGCATCTTTATACATAACTTCAGCAGATGACATTGTTTGACCATGTGTGAAAATAAATTTTTTCTGTCAAAATTTATTTAGATATTATATTATTTGTAGAAGCTAAGCTAAGAATCGTGCATAGAATGTGGTTTCAGTCTAAATTTTACATCTTCTGTTTTTGAGTAGTTGAGATGAGATGCTGTCTCTATATATAATTGTCACGAATAGTGAAGGTAATTTGAATGTTTTAGTGTAAGGTTGCATTATAACTAGAGACCTGAAAAAGTAGGTGTTATTTTTTTCAAAAATATGTGTTATTTTTGTCACAAATAGCTGTTATTTTCTTGCTACAAAAATGCAGGTTTCTGCATGAGAATTGTTCCAATTTGTCATGTGCTCTTTATAAAGACATACATAATTTGAGAAATGTCATTTTATTCATAAAAACCTGAAATTGGCATTGTTATTCCTATTGAAAAGCGGTGTTTTTGTGACAATTGTTATTTCCTTACAAAAAATACCTAACTCTCAGAGAAATATATAGCCACGTTTTCAAGACAAAACCACTAGTTACCTTTATCAACAAACAACATTGAAAACAATTTCACATTTTCTTACTTAAGATTTTGTATTCTGTCTTGACACCTTGAACAACAGTCACAATGCACTAGCAAGGGCATATTGTTTCATGAAGAGACTAATGTAAACTATTTATACACAATTATAAAATCAATAAAAGTGCCTTGTACGAACAGGAAAAAAATTAGAGAAATCTACCATAATGTTTTTGAACTATAACTTTCAACGACAGATTTTTTCATTAGGCCCGTTTACAAATCTTTCGTTTTTTCAAATCACGTATTCTTTTATCGCACATATTTACATAGAATATGTATGGTAAAAATACAGTTAGCTGGATGAATACATGATATGAGGAAATTCATATAAAAATATTTTTGACCGCCACGCTGCTTTGTAAAAAATAAATAATTGTTGGATAAAACGAATGATGCTACAAATGTAAACAAACCCTGCGAGCTAGTTGGCGCGAATTCCATAGATAACGTGTTGCGTGGTAGACGCGAACACTACAAAGGCGGGGTTTTCTAGTGAGCAAAAAATCTTTTGCAGGACCGTGCACTAGAATGTTCACTCAAAGTGACACATCATCACTAACGCTCATGTTATTTATGGCCGTAAACACACGTTATGGAAAGTAAAACATGTTTTTGTTTATGGTGATAAATCAAAGAAATCTACTGGCCTACTCTGCATGCATTCATATTCGAATATGCAAAAACACATAAAATATGTCATAAGAAGCAACTATGTGACATAAAACATTCATTCGTGAAATTCTCAAAAATCGTAATTTTTGTTTTTTATGTAAAAATTTGTGTTATAGCGTTTGCTAAATTTTCGTCTAAACTCGTGTGCTAATTTATGTTCAGATTTGCAGACAAATATTCTCTAGCCACATGTATTCTATGGTCGTCAAGGCCTTGTAATAATTACAGCTTCCTTCAGATGGAAGTTTGGTAAACAGTACGAGTATTCCTAACCTCAATCACAAAATGTGATATAAATATTAATTGCGTGTGAATTTTTTTTTTGCCATATTTAGTTAGCAAAGAAACAAATCAGTTCATTTTGTAACACTCATTCCGTGAATATTGGTTTAGTTGCAAGTAAAGGTCGGTGTAAATTTTAAAAATAGCTTTATTTAAAGTAAAATGGGAAAAATAGCTTTATACAAACTAAAATGGTAAAATTCGCGTTATTTTTCGTTTTATCGCAAATTCTATTTTTTTAGGTCTCTAATTATAACTAAGAGCTCATTTGCTGTTTATAAACTTCATCTGAGGAGAAAAATGTGTGTTTTGTTAAAATAATTTCAGGTATGCGACAGGAAGAACGACAGGTGTTGTACTAGATGCAGGTGATGGTGTGACTCATGCAGTTCCAATTTACGAGGGTTTTGCCTTGCCTCACAGTATCATGCGAGTTGACATTGCAGGCCGAGATGTTTCCAGATACCTCAAGTAATGTATGCTTTGTTGTTTGCATGAATCTTGTAGCTGTAGAGTTTTGCATTTTTTTAATGCCACATTTGTTGTTTTTAGAGATGTCAAATTTGATTTCTTTATACCACAGATTCCTTTGCATTATGATAAACTTCAGAATCGAGTGACAGACTACCTCGATTCTTAATGCTCATCAGCAGATGCAGTTAGCTGTAACCACAGCTGTTTTTTGCAAGGTGTGGAATCGCACAAGTTTTCACGAAATTCGCTTAATTTGTTTTAAATTGAGAAATAATTGAATGTTTGCAAAAAAAAAAGCTGAATAATTGCGTAAGATTGAAACTAAAGCACAAAGCTTTGGCGGTTTTAGCAATCAATTGTCATAGTTTGTCCTTAATCGATTTGAGAATGTTAGCATAATCGATCATTAGTCTAAATGACTTTTAATAGTATTGAATGAGACGTTAAAACTGCTTGAAAAAGGTGTTACCAGAAAAAGTGTTGAGGTATTTGACTGGTTGTTAACGTTGCAGTGTGTAAGCATTACAATGAAGTATAAAGAGAATAAGTGAAATCTTTTTTTAGGTTTGTGTGACCTAAAAATTGTGTGCAAGTTGTAGCAATCTCGTTTGAAGCAATTTTTTCTTTTTTACATTTACCATCATCAAATATTTTAGAGCCATAATTTATGGTATCGGGATTGAGGTGGAATCAAGTGAAAGGTTTTGGAATTAAAATCAAGAATCGGAATTGAGAGCATTTTATATTTTGACTTTCCTAGTTGTTTTTCATTGGTTTATCACTGGAAATTATTGTATGAGAGCAGTATTTACAACCCGAGGATAATTGCTGGTACTGCAATAGATTTGATCTCTTTAAGCTATTTACAATTTAAGAATATGAAAGTTTAACAAAACACAAATAATAAGGGTACTTTTTTTGTAATTGTATGCCACTTTACTTTTAGGCATAGGTGCTAGTTCTCTGTTCCATTTTACACTGTTGTGTGTGTTTAGTGTCAAAGTGCACATTAGTCTAGGCAGACAGTTCATATGGTATAATGTTGTCACCTACCACTATGTAGAGCATCCATGGGGAAACTGCAGCCTGCAAGACATTCGTGGCC
Source organism: Clitarchus hookeri (assembly GCA_002778355.1). Classification (NCBI taxonomy): domain Eukaryota; kingdom Metazoa; phylum Arthropoda; class Insecta; order Phasmatodea; family Phasmatidae; genus Clitarchus; species Clitarchus hookeri. The sequence continues at coordinate 448,507 of NQII01001600.1, forward strand.
CACAAGCTAGGCTTGAGTGACCCTTCACAACTTTCCAAAACTACATTGGAAATGGCTCACTAACATATCTGAAGTAGCCGTAGCCTACAATGGCCCGCAAAATGTTTTTTATTAACAGACTGTGTAATGTTGTACTGGTAAATAAAACTACACAAACCGTATTTGCTAGTGTGCAAGACAACCTTGCATATGAGTCATGGTTTCATTATTTTGAAATGGCTAAATTTAGAAAGAGAAAGATAGAGAGATATGTATGTGTGTGTGTGTGTGTGTGTGTGTGTGCGTGCGGGTGTGTGTATATATATACACATATATATAGTTGGGTCTTCTGAAATAATCCCCATCCAAAAATATTATTTTTCCTTATGAGTAACAAAACATTTAGTTGAAATACTTTTATTTAAAAAATGTGAGGAAGTGTTTTTTATATGGGCACACAAACTTTAGCTGACACATGTAGTCCGGTAACATCACCAGCTGTTGCCGGCCTGACACTGACTTAGTAACGCTACACTGCGACCGCAGAGCTCGGAACTGCGTGCAAGGTTGCGTTGAGTGTCTGCTGCTTTATAGAGCGTAGGCATCTTTAATGATTATAAGTGTTACTCAGGGAAGTAAACAACATTTGAAGATAACGCTGGCTGTAATTACAAAATATTACTTAAATAATATTAATAAACATTACACTTTTATTATTTATTATTAGGCATGTGGGGAGGTCTTTTTTTAAATGCGAAGCGAAGTCGAAGCAAAGCTTACATCGTGCAAAGGAATTTCGAAGAAAATCGTAGTATAAGGATTAACAAATATATATATTAATTTATAGTGGCCTACAGTTTTCAAGTTGACTAACCGAAATTTCAAACAATCAAAGGTTTGAAGTGTCATATTTCCATGTACCATATGTCTGAAAGTGAAGAATATTTAAACAAGCTAGCCATTTTAGAAAAACCAGCGTCGAAAGTCCAAACATCTATAACTTTGAATTCAGACAAGAAAATTCAGCCAACTATCAAACATATTTTGACCTAGCCATCATCATCATCATCATCATCATCATCACAGTGGCTAGATGACCATGATATTGCAAAACGTATTGATAAGCCCGTTATGGACTATATTATTGTTGACATGCAACCTTACACAACTGTAGGAGGAGAAGGCTTTAAGAGACTGAATTTCTCTGACCCAGCTGAACCAAAGTGATATAAATTAAAGTCCGAAAAATATTTTTGAACACGGTTAATGCCCCAAACCTTTGAAAATGTAAAAAAAAAAAGTTATTAATTTACTGTTGTCTCCCGAACGGATTAGCTTCTCTACAGACATATGGTCCAATCCAACGAAAACTTGCTCCTTGCTAAGCTTCATAGCACATTTCATTCATGAAGCGCAACGTGTAAAAGTACCATATTTTATCGCATATAAGTTGCTTGCTCTTATAGGTCATGCTCATCATTGTCGTTGTACATCCTGTACAACACGGCTGCGTCACGGATGGCTGATGCACACGACCTTGGCAAAAGTCGTGCGGCAGCTGTTTCCTTGCAAACAAGCGATGTTGCCAAGCGTAGTTACAGCGCAATCACAGTGCGCCGCAAGTTTGTTGGACGTAGTCTTTTGGAATGTACAAATATAGCGCTCGAGATGCAGCCTTGACTGCCGGAGTTTATATATTTATTGGAAAAAAGAAATAACTTATAAACATGTAATTTAATTTGAAGTAATGTTTTTATGAGAAAAAGTTAATCGAGGTTTTTTTTATATGTATATATATTTCAAGTATTTCTAACAATGTATGTTAAAAGCAAAAACCTAACCATTATTTCTGCAGTTTATCTCTGAAAGTTTTAAATAAACGTGCAAAATATAGAAAGGAATTTGAATATTTCCGTTACGTAATTCCCTTCGCAATCCTTAACAGAAAAAGAAATTTTAAAAGAATGAAATGAAATAAAAGGAATTGATTCTTGCCATACGATAACTGACAATTGATTATTCTCGAAAGCTTTCTGTAGAATGAACAGAGCTAGCAGGACATTAGTGTTGGTTCTTGAGTACCAAATGTTAGCCTTGACTTACACGTCTTTCTCTTATATCATCTTTGCGCCGCTCGTAGTGTTGTTTTGATGTAGTGGCAGTGAAGAAGTGTGACAGAGTTTCGTGATGGAAATCAAAGTACTTACACCGCAGGTTTCAACATGGAAGTGATTTTGTTCGCTGAAGAGTTTGGAAATCGAGCCGCGGGCCGTGAATTCTGAGTAAATGAAAAGTTTGTGCTGGAGGAAGCAGTTAATTTTTCTCACTTATAGGTCGCATCCCTAATTTTCAATAAAAATTTTTAAATAAAATGTGTGACTTATATGTGATAAAATACGGTAGTCCTTGGCGCATGTGTCTTAGAAGAAGACCACACTGGAGCATACATTGCCCGGAAACTTATTGAAATAATATCAAGCTTTGATATACATTCAAAAATACATTTGGCAGTTAGGGACAGTGCTGCCAACATGACTTCTGCTACTCGAATTGCTGATTTCGAATCTTTGAGCTGTGTTGCACATATGTTGCAAGTAGTCATTCACAATGTTATCTTTTCCATACCAGAAGTCGCGGAATCGATAAAAAAATGTCGCAAAGAGGTTGGACTTTTTCACAGGAGTGAACAAGCGCAAAGGTATTTGACTTTGTGTCAAAGGACGTATAATTTACCTGAACATGCATTATTTCAAGCTGTTGAGACGTGCTGGAACAGTATGTATCAGATGATGGAACGCCTGATCGAGCAAAAAAATGCTATCAACTTTTACCACTTAGAAAGATGAAATATTGCGGAAATAAACAACAAAGAATGAGACTTAATGAAAAATCTTTTTGCAGTATTAAAACATTTTTATTAGGTCACAATCAATATATCATCAGATTCCTCATGTGTTTCTATGGTAATACCAATGATAACCATGTTAAATGGTAAATTACAACTGCAGCAAACCTGCAATGATGTTGATGTTGTCCATAGTGAGAAAGATAACAAATTTGTTCAGAATAGAATTCGTCTGGAAGAGATGAAAAACAATTTGCTCAGCTTGTTGAACAGGCGATTTAGTTATCTCAAACACTGTGTTCCTATGATCACAGCGACGCTTATCGATCCCCGGTTTAAGACAAAGTATCTTTCCCAAAACGATATTGATTTAGCAAAGAGAAACATCATACATCTTCTTACGCAACAAGAATCACACTCCAATCAACTTTCTTCAACGGACAATGATACTTCCATATCATCACGAAATACATCCAAACAATTGATGATACATAACAATATGAATAGTTTATGGGCAGCTCATGACTATTGAGATTGAAGATGAAGAAATGCTGGATCAAGGGGAAGACTTCAGTATCATGGAGCATGCTATCCAATCATTTTTAAGAGAACGTCATCTGCAAAGACCTGCCAATATTTATGAGTATTAGCATTCTTCTCTCTATAAAGTGCTTCGACCAGCTGTTTTGAAGTTTTTGTCTGCTCCTCCAACAAGTGTTGCAAGTGAGCAACTATTCAGTGCAGCAGGTCAGTAGTATGATGAAAGGAGACACAATTTGAAGGACCAAAATGCAGAAAAGTTGTTGTTTATGACTTATAATATTAAGTTCTTTGACTTTGATTATTAAAACGTTAATTTTGTTTCAGTAAAACTATTTTTTGATTAATAAAAATATTATAAAACTCCGTAAAAATTGTGTTTTACTGATTTTTTCTCCATTTCTATAAATATTTTTAAAGTCTCTTTCTTTGTCTCGGCCTCTTGACGAGACTGACTCTGACTATCGGTCTCGGTCGAAACAAAAAATCGTGGTTCGGTCGGACCTTACCATCCACCACAAATTCCCATTTCAACCTCCACTNACAAAGTATCTTTCCCAAAACGATATTGATTTAGCAAAGAGAAACATCATACATCTTCTTACGCAACAAGAATCAAACTCCAATCAACTTTCTTCAACGGACAATGATACTTCCATATCATCACGAAATACATCCCAAACAATTGATGATACATAACAATATGAATAATTTATGGGCAGCTCATGACTATAGAGATTGAAGATGAAGAAATGCTGGATCAAAGGGAAGACTTCAGTATCATGGAGCATGCTATCCGATCATTTTTAAGAGAACGTCATCTACAAAGACCTGCCAATATTTATGAGTATGGCATTTTTCTCCCTATAAAGTGCTTCGACCAGCTGTTTTGAAGTTTTTGTCAGCTCCTCCAACAAGTGTTGCAAGTGAGCAACTATTCAGTGCAGCAGGTCAGTAGTATGATGAAAGGAGACACAATTTGAAGGACCAAAATGCAGAAAAGTTGTTGTTTATGACTTATAATATTAAGTTTTTTGACTTTGATTATTAAAACGTTAATTTTGTTTCAGTAAAACTATTTTTTGATTAATAAAAATATTATAAAACTGCATAAAAATTGTGTTTTACTGATTTTTTCTCCATTTCTATAAATATTTTTAAAGTCTCTTTCTTTGTCTCGGCCTCTGACGAGACTGACTCTGACTATCGGTCTCGGTCGAAACAAAAAATCGTGGTTCGGTCGGACCTTACCATCCACCACAAATTCCCATTTCAACCTCCACTAATCCTACCCACAAATGCAACTGGGATGAACAAGGCATGGGAAGTATTATTTCCAAAACATTCTAAACAAACCAGGAACAGTAAATTTGAGACTGTAATTTTTACTTTTCCAGGTTGGTGGAGCGTAAATGCAAATGACAGACCAATTTATAGTTGCCGGTATAATTGTGGCAATAACTTCTTTTTCTTTCAAAAATGCCACTACATTTTATTTACAAAAATGAAAAAAACTCATTTAATAACATTTATAAAATTGAACTGACTGAAAATCATTTTAAAACAACTCTACAAAAGATTAACATATAATTTGTACTATTTTTTTTTTTTTACAATTTTCATTTAAACAGGCTTTAGACGAGAGGCTTAGTGAGAAACGACTAAAACTAAAGTTCTTAATATTCCTCGTACTTCCAACTGACACCCACACAATCTCATTCAAAGTATTAGTCCTGGGGNTCATTCGCAGTATTAGTCCTGGAGCCAAGCTACTCCCCTCACCTAACACCTGAGGGTGTTGGTAGTGCTCACTGATGTAACTATCACCCATTCATTCTGCAGTCCCGAAGCCAAGGATACTCTCTTAGGGAGTCGGTAGTGCTTCACCACAGTACAACACTTACGAATCAAGGCAGAGCTGGGGATATTCTCCCCACCAAGACACCTTCTGATGTTGGTAGTGCTTGCCTGATCTCTTGCTCTCTCACACCTCCCAGTCCACATCTTAATCATTCAAAATCAGTCCGTTCCTTCACAGGGGCATATGAGTATATTTCCCACAATCTCTCTTTATCCCTGTCTTTTTGGAGGCAACTCCCTGTCGCACGACTAAGACCACACCCATGTACGGAAAAAGTTAAAGTGCCCAAACTTCTCTGAGGAATACTTAAGTCCCAACTTTCACCAGAAAATTAACGACGCCCATCATACATTAAGTTTAGTAGTGTCTCCTGCATGGCACCCAGAATACTTTGAAGCGTAGTCTTAGCAAATTCTCCTTGTCTGCTGTTTCCGGCCATGTCTCTCAGTCGAGTGTCTGCGGCTGGCTGTGTCTGGCCTCAGCGCCTGCCGATGTCCTGTTCCTTGAGCTCGCACTGGAGTATTTATACCGCCCGACTCTCGTTCCCCGCAAATCCCGCACCTAGAACCAAGAGTTGTAGGTCAGGGAGCCTTGAGAACTCTCTACATTACATTGCAATAAGATTTAAATTTACAAGGACATTTCGTGGTGTACAAGACAAAACGCCTCTGCTGTTTCTGGCAGAAACCTGCACAACAGTAGCATTTGGCAGGTAGAAGCGCTTCCACACAAATAGCATCTTGTAGCTAATCTTCATCCAGTAGCACAGGATCGAGGTGTAATTATGCCTCTCGCCAGCTCAGTTGGAGTATAGAGACCTATATTTGAAGGAAAAAGTCTCACATTTGGGGGTTAAAGTCCCACTTTTGAGAAAGAATGCCCTGTGTTTTTGTGAGGAAACAGTTCAATATTCGAAGGGGGAAAGTCTTATATTCGAGGGGGGGAAGTCTTATATTCGAGGGGGGGAAGTCTTATATTCGAGGGGGGAAGTCTTATATTCGAGGGGGGAAAAGTCTGATATTCCAGAGGGAAAAGTACAATATTCTAAAGGGAAAAGTACCACATTGTAGGGGGAAAGGTATGATACTCGAGGGGAGGAAGTACGATACTTTAGAGGGAAAGTATGATACTCTAGAGGGAAAGTACGATACTCTAGGGGGAAAGTACGATACTCGAAGGGGAAAGTACGATACTCGAGAGGGAAAGTACAATACTCGAGGGGGAAAGTACGATACTCGAGGAGGGGAAGTAGGATACTCTAGGAGGGGAAGTATAATATTACAGGGGGGAAATTTACAATATTCTAGGGGGTAATTTACAATATTCTAGGGGGGAAATTTACAATATTCTAAGGGGGGAAATTGACAATATTTTAGGGGGAAATTGACAATATTTTAGGGGGAAATGTACAATATTCTAGGGGGAAAAGTATTATATTCAAGAGGAAAAAGTACAATATTCTAGGGGGGGGGGAGAACTTTATTCGAGGAGAAAAGTATGATATTTGAAGGGAAAATATCCTATGATGTTTGAGAAAATACTTTATTTGAGAAAAAAAGTCCTTTATTCCAAACATGTTTTTTTTCTTATGAACAAGTCTTTTTCGCATTTTCTTCCGGATTTCACGCAAATTCACAAACATTTTGTGATCTTGAAATTTTCCAGTTCCTACATATTGGGCAGATTGAATGTCAGCTGAGCTTGTTTATCTAAACATCATCTATGGCAAGGGGAGAGACAACCAAACTTTGCACTGATTGGTTGAATGATAAAATCACAATTTTGTTTAACTTGTAGTATTTGAACAAATGGTACTATAGGCTGTTCACGGTAAAGTGAGCACTTTTGAGACCCTAGTTACTACCTTTTAGCCAATTTTTATCCTTTAACCACCTTTTTAAATAAATATTGCCATGTAAGTAATAAACACAGTGTGTATATTCTACCACACACTGAAGTTAATGTCTAAGGCTAAAATTAAATATATTTACTGATTATTATTCCAAATGATAGGGCTTTCAAAAGTGCTCTCTGTACTGTGAATAGCACCAAAAATTTGTCATTTTCTCACAGGCTTCTGTTGCGGAGAGAAGGTGTCAACTTTCGTACAACATCTGAGTTTGAGATTGTCCGTACTATCAAGGAGAAGGCATGCTATCTGGCAAACAACCCACAAAAAGAAGAAACTGTTGAAACTGAAAAATTCCAATACTCACTGCCAGATGGCAGTACTCTTGAGGTAAGACAAGCTTTATTTTCTGGGGCTTATTTTTTCCAGTCTGTTGTAAATATTCCATCACACAGAAATATTGATTTTTAAGTGTAATTTGTAAATTCAGCCCATTGTTTTATAAGTTTGTCGTTCCATGTTACATTTCATCATACAGATCAAAGTGTAGTTTCTAGATGAATTCTCAAAGCTTCAGATGGGTTTACTCCAGACAGCGTGACCTTCACTCATTGTCTCCTGTTTTTTTTTTTTCTCCAGATAATTTCTTTAATGGAGAATGGGAACAAATTTTTTCAAGTTCTCACTTAAATCTAGAAGTATGTTAGAATNTCCAGATAATTTCTTTAATGGAGAATGGGAACAAATTTTTTCAAGTTCTCACTTAAATCTAGAAGTATGTTAGAATTATAGTTTCTTAAAAATTTTGTGTGTGAAACCCTTTAAAATAAATTAGCGTTCAGTTTTTCTGCTTAGTGTGGTTTAGTGTTGCTTCACCTAATTCTTAATACATGAATAATTTGACCCTTTTTTTGTTACTTCTAATATTTGTACATGAAAAAATTTNGCTTCACCTAATTCTTAATACATGAATAATTTGACCCTTTTTTTGTTACTTCTAATATTTGTACATGAAAAAATTTGAAACTATACAACAAATGCTACATACAATTTAAGTTGTGTGCTTCAAAATATAGCAACNTTGTACATGAAAAAATTTGAAACTATACAACAAATGCTACATACAATTTAAGTTGTGTGCTTCAAAATATAGCAAGAGAATATTTATTCCTGATATTTTAGTTATTGTTTACTTCTATGAAAATTGTTCCAGTTAAAATTATGAACCATAAAGTATACAATAAATTAAGGCAATGTTTAATTTTGTTTCGGAGAAGCCAAAGAANTTGTACATGAAAAAATTTGAAACTATACAACAAATGCTACATACAATTTAAGTTGTGTGCTTCAAAATATAGCAACAGAATATTTATTCCTGATATTTTAGTTATTGTTTACTTCTATGAAAATTGTACCAGTTAAAATTATGAACCATAAAGTATACAATAAATTAAGGCAATGTTTAATTTTGTTTCGGAGAAGCCAAAGAANCCAGTTAAAATTATGAACCATAAAGTATACAATAAATTAAGGCAATGTTTAATTTTGTTTCGGAGAAGCCAAAGAATAGTGTTAAATTTAATATGCAACTAATTTAGCTGATTAGTGCAGTCAAATCCACTGGACTCAAGGATCAAAGTAAATAATTCAACATAACAGGTTGAGGTTAGCTTTCCTTTAACACCACATTTTAATTAGGAATTTTTGTGAATGGTGAAGTAATGCAAAATACTAAAAAATTATGTATAATTGCAAAATCCTGAAATAATTCCCATATTCTCAAAATAAAACAAACAAAATTGCTCATTCAAATATGTGCGAAACCACAATGCAAAGAGTCTCTTTTCATGAAAACTCTTCAAAAAATTTAAGTTTTACAATTTTCCATGTGTTGCACTGCATTATCTCTCATTTAGTTACATGCTTTTAACAATTAAAACTACATGTTGTTGTTGACGACTCCACAAGCGTAAACAAGTGTGTTTCATAAATTTATCGATAGCAATGTTGAAAGATTATTGTTGTATGTACAATTCAATATATTGACCGAAATCGCTAGACCCTCATTCCCTTGCAGATTCATGCCTAACCTATGTTGTATTATTTTTAAACATACAATTCTAACCAAATATGTTGTTGATATTCATAACAGTTTACATGCAACACCTTTTTTAAGTCTGAGACATCACTGTCGGAGACCGACCTCCCGTGGCGCAGTTGGTTGGTGTGCTGCCGGTCTGGGGTGTGGGAGGTTCTGGGTTTGAATCCCAGGTAAGGCATGGGTGTTGGTTTAAGTTAGGTCATAAGTTAGTTTGTAAGTCATCCCCTGATAAGCCTTCAGGCATAACACAGCAGGGGACGTTAATAAGCCCTTGGCAATACAGTCACTGTTGGACAAGGGTTCTATAGTGCCGGTCAGAGGCACTGGCTCATGAACTCACTGAGGGAGAGTTGAATTATGTTAACGTCAGGTTGCAATATCCCTTGGTAAACAGTAGGGCGGGTAGGCTGCCTATGGGGTACTAAGTCAGATGTGATGGTAACTGGCTTACTGTGGGTTACAATAGGCACTGGTTTCACTTTACCTTGTTTGGGTCTCAGCAGGGGTAGATCCTGGATGATAAGCTGGCCGGTTGCTGTGTCCTGGCTTCAGGTGGTGAACTGGATGGTTGGCTGGGTAGGGCAGTTCAAGCTCCCTGGTCTGAGCTGCTCAGGAGTTCTCGGTGATGGTGACGGCCTGAAGAAGGGGCAGGATATGCCCTATGGCACGCGCAGGCCCAGACAAAGACAAATCACAAGTAAATGTGGTTCTCTGGCGATCTTCTGGGGTGCTAGAAAAGGGTGCTAGGGGGGACTAGGAGGTCAGGCCTCACCAGTCGTCGGGCTGCTTGAACTTGTTCCTGTGGAGGGGTTGCAGAGCAGCTGACTAGGTTTGAAGGCAGTAGCTACCTTCTTGGCTCTTCACCTTGCACCGCTTCTATGGGTGAAGGGCATAAGGGGAAGGTACTACAGTCTGCTACATGAAGTAGGAGCAGGCAACAATTTCCCTGGCTAATGTGCAACCAGAAGAGGTTAGGCCAACCAGAATCAGTCCTGTCAGTCCAACTGGTGATGTTCAATGCGGTGGATGGAGTGGGTTATCTAATCTGAATGACTAGTAGCTTCGTCGCGTGCATTCCTTGTGGTTGTGGCTCTACCTTACAATGTTCCAAGTACCTTAGTACTTGGTTCAAGGTACGGGAGCCCTTCAAATGTGTTATGTTTGGTGATGTATGTGCCCTGGTTAAGGGTAGCCCGCAGTCCTACACTAGTTTCGAAATATCAGTATTAAGACTCGGTCTCCTGCTTCACTTTTGTGGGTTGACGTCTACGAGGAATAAAGTAACAATCACCCCAGAATGAATACACAGGGTTAAGATAAGAACACGTGTTTATTCCTCAGATCGGAGGAATAGACATGGGGGCCCGTGCTATCTCTTAGTAGACTACGATAACCAGGTGAGGGGTCTTGGGGCAAAACTAAACAAGAGCAGATGAGCTAAGTAGCTATTACAACAACTGAATCCTAACTATCTACACTGTTTGTCCTGAAGGGACTCAGGGGTCACTACCAAAGTGGCAGTGAATGTAAGGGGGAAACACTTCTTTGAGGGTCACTGGTTTAGAAGGCTTCTGGAAAATAGTGGTGGTCCTTCATGAGGAAAGCGGTAGGCAGAGAGCTCCAGCACTAGTAATGAAGGAGTGAGTTGCTGAGAATTAACTGGTGTTTTTGGGGTGTGCACTGGCGTATATAATCGGCCGGCATGGCTCCTTCGGCTAGCTTCGGTTGTCTGGTATCTTCGTGCATGAACTCCTCCCTTCACAGCTGTGGGCGCCTTCTCTCGAGGGAGGCTGGAAGTGGCGGTTTTCCTTGTGTGCGGGTTGTGTGTGTATAGCTCGCTTAGGGGCAGCGCTTGGCTCGGGTTCTGTCGCATGCGGGGGTGATTACAAGACACGTGGCCTCTGGCATAATGGTGTATACAGACCTGCCAACTTGTACGGTTCTGACGTAATTTTTACGGGTAAATGCAGTTCTTATGTGTTTACGGGAGTGACACAAATTTTACTTTTTACGTTTCTTCCGGTCTGAAATTTCAGTTCATCACACTGGCCACTTGTAGGAAATATCATATGTACTATATTTGTACTGTATTTTAACACAACAGTGTGATATATTTCTCACTACATGTAATACAGTACCATAGTTTTGTAGTGAATGTTTAGGTAAGGAGAAGGCAGACAATAATTTCGAATGAAATTTTACATCTTATAAGATTGTTGTGGTGTTCCATTTTATTNAGGTAAGGAGAAGGCAGACAATAATTTCGAATGAAATTTTACATCTTATAAGATTGTTGTGGTGTTCCATTTTATTGTACAAATACCATAGTTTAGAGTACATAATACCTTACATTTGCATTGACTCGCCGACATTTTGTGCTGTTGGGTCAATGTCAACATTGTCTATTGTGCGTCTATCAGCTTTAGGTTGTAATAGTGGTCAGCGTTAAACGAAAATCGTAGCCGTTGAGTGAAAGTGAAATACTATAGTAAAATATTTTACTGTAATGCTTAGGCGCGTATTATCACACATTCCATTGTNAGGTAAGGAGAAGGCAGACAATAATTTCGAATGAAATTTTACATCTTATAAGATTGTTGTGGTGTTCCATTTTATGGTACAAATACCATAGTTTAGAGTACATAATACCTTACATTTGCATTGACTCACCGACATTTTGTGCTGTTGGGTCAATGTCAACATTGTCTATTGTGCGTCTATCAGCTTTAGGTTGTAATAGTGGTCAGCGTTAAACGAAAATCGTAGCGGNGGTTGTAATAGTGGTCAGCGTTAAACGAAAATCGTAGCCGTTGAGTGAAAGTGAAATACTATAGTAAAATATTTTACTGTAATGCTTAGGCGCGTATTATCACACATTCCATTGTGTAATCATGCAGAAAAGAGATGATTTTTTATGAACACGTGTTTATCAATCTAGGCATCTTTTTTGTATTTTCGTTTAATAATAAATAAATATTGATAATTCTCTATGTCACTTCAAAACGTTTAAATGTGTGATAAGAAGAAACAGTACATTCAAGTGGTTAGGTCAGCATACTATGCACAATTTTCATGTATCCTGAAATCAGACAAAGGTGAGGTATGCATTTTGTAGCATCTGTTGCTGTGATATTGATATTTCTCATGGGGGGGGGGGATGGTATCACTAACCACATCAAGTGTGTGAAACATGCAAGTAATTTGAAAGACCAAGAGGGAAACAAAAAAATTAACACTTACTTTGGCAGCACAAGTAGTGTCGAAAATGAGGTTATTCAGTTTGTTAATGGGATTTTTGGTGAAACACAACACTCCTTTTAGCGTTGCAGATCATGTCTGTCCATTGCTTAAGAAAATGTTTCCAAAGTGTGATGTGGCTCAGCAGNAACACTTACTTTGGCAGCACAAGTAGTGTCGAAAATGAGGTTATTCAGTTTGTTAATGGGATTTTTGGTGAAACACGACATTCCTTTTAGCGTTGCAGATCATGTCTGTCCATTGCTTAAGAAAATGTTTCCAAAGTGTGATGTGGCTCAGCGGTATGGCTGTGGTCGAACCAAGACGACTGCCATTGTTAATGAGATGGCTTTAGTTGCAGTTTCCAGTATTATTGAATGTTTGCTGAATCACTGATCCAGGTTCCGAACTTTATCCAATTGTGGTGACTTATTTTGATCCAAAGAGCCAGTTCTTTGCTCTCCATTCCTTCATTGCAAGGAGATTCCATAGGAAAAAATATTAGTGAAATTATGTTCACAGAACTAGGATTTTTGGAATTGCCTTTTGTTCCGATAATGCTGCTGTGATGATAGGTTCTAAAAATGGCGTTGTTGCACTGTTAAAACAAAAACAGAAAAATTTAATATCAATTTGTCATTTAGTAAACTTGGCTGCAGAGAAAGCATCAGCCTCCATTCCTGTGAAACTTGATGAAATAGTCATAGATATTTACTATTATTTGGAAAAAGAAAAATGCCAAGAGGAAGGACAGGCTTCAAAAGTTTCAAGAGCTGCACAACAAGGAAGCTAGAAAAATCCTGAAACACGTTTGCACAAGGTGGTTGACATTAGGTGCTAGTTTGGCAACAGTTGTGGAGCAGTGGTAACCACTTCTTAATTTCTTTAAAGAGGAAGATACAGTTCCAAAATCTCAAAATTCTTTATCATCGTACAAAATTCTGAAGAAAGATACCAGCTGCAATTACAATCCTTGCCTAAACGCAGAGAAAATGAGCAAAAGAAAACCAGAATGTGATGTTGGTATGAGCATGAAGAAACACAAACCTACAACAGAACAAAATTTGAATATCCCACTCAAAAACAATAAAGCCATTCTCTTGAGAAGAAAAGCTCATGTTCCTGTCATCTTCAATAAACAAATCCTTTTCCATGTTTGTACTAAAGGACTCCATTTTTTGACAAACTGAATTTAACTTTGCAGACTTTCAGTCCACAAATTATTGTTGGATTTTTGAAAGAGTTATACTCAAGATTTGTGAAACCAAGTGCAGTAAAGAACATTGATTTGCTTTAGGTAAATAATTATGTTGAGACCAATCTAAAACAAACAAGTGACTTAGTTGTGGGATGTGCAATACACAGGATTGTTGCTACCCGACCAGAACAAGAAATTTTTTTTCAACAGACCACAAATACTACACTTCTGCTTGTGATTATACTGTATTATTCACAAATTTCCTTTGAAGAGTGAAATTCTTAAAGCACAGGTTGCTCAAATTGAGAACATTGAAAGAGTCCATATCAGTGATGTAATGTACGTATTTTATTGACTTGTTTCCTATAATTTTACCCATTAAAAGTGGTGAATCCACAGATGTTGCTGTAGATGAGCTGCAAAAACAGTTCACGTCTTTACAAATTGAAGAGTTGCCAACTATTATTTCCAAGCAAGACAGAATTGATGCTGTTCGGACATGCATTGGTAGCATAAAAAATGCACACGCTTCTTTGAAGTATGACAGAATCTCCAAAGTCATGTTGGCTATTCTGTTGGTGCCACACAGCAACGTTGAATGTGAGCGAATTTATAGTGCAGTTAAAAAAAATAAAACTGCATTGAAGTCATTGTTAAGTTGTAGAACAATTCAAAACATTCTGTTCTGAAGAGCACTTCTCCTGTGTGTTACAACAGAAGTTATAGTGAAGACTTTGTGAGTAGAGCTAAGAGGGCAACTTCACAGTACTTGCAGAGTCAAAGTGAATAGTCATTATTGTGATTTTTGACATGTGAAGTTTATATTAGGTGACTATCGTGTATATTGTGTAATAATGGTGTGGTGTTTTGTGGAATTCTATAGGCCTGTGACTTATGAACTGTGTTTCCAGAAGTTTTGTAATTAGTGTGATAAGTTTCTGTAAGTGTTTGCATTGGGATTGTTTTAACTTACATGCGAGTTGGCAAAATTCAGAAATACCAGCGACATCAAACAATTTTGGTAGTTAAGTTTTCATGGAATTTATAAAATAGGATCTGTTCATTTTATGTTTGAGAAAAATAAGTTTTGTTCATTTATTTTTGGTTTAGTGGAATAGTATTCATTTGCATATTGTGCGCTATCTGTGTGTACATGTATTTTTTTCGACTTCTTTATGGTGAGCAGCTGTTTTTTCTTAACTGACGTGAAAAACAGCAAACTATTTACGCACTATTTGAAAAATTTTAAGATCTTACTAATAGACAAGTTGGCAAGTCTGCGTATTCATAGAGACATGAAATTTTCAGTGTATAAAAATACTGAAAAGTGGTAGGGAAAACTGTCTAAAGCGGTGAAATATATGTAAGCTCATTTAGTCGTACTGAAATTTTTAGTAACTATTATTCTAACTATATAATACAATAGCTTCTAACTATATAATACAATCATTTTTAGGCTAATACCTATTTAATAAATGTAATTTACACACAGTTATTAATTTAAAACAATTAGATTACTAAGAGTTACATAATTATAGAATTACAAATGCTCAATATTAAAAAATTTAATTAAAAACCATTTTTTTGCTATTTCTGCCAGTGACTCACGTGTTGTCTCCTCAACAACTTCTTTCATTTGAATGTAACCCAGAGCAATGTCTGTACTGGCGAGGTTGCAATTTTTCATGCCTGGGAGAGTTGCAAACAAATCAATCAGATCATTGTTTACCTCACTCAACAAAACTTTTTTGAGGGATCAAACAACTTCCCCATAGTTTGAAAAAAAAATTTTTGTATGGTCAGTGGCCATTAACAGCTGCAATTTTTCCATTGACCAGGGCGGTGAAGAAAACCATATTTTCCTAATGAAAGTCAGGTGGCCCATTTTTTGTGGTTTTTGTTTGTTTTGCATATTTTATTGAAGATTCTCATACAGTATTGAGAGCTGTTGTGTCAATTTTGGTGTTACTTTCCTAAGTTGAGTACTTTCTTCATTTTACAAATGTTAATTTTTATATTTTAAGTATTATTCATAATTTTCTGACTCCATTTATGTTAAGTTTGTTATGCTATCTTTTGACGCATTCTGCGTCCCTATATTTTATTCGTCAGAACACACGCTCTGGCGAAGCTCGCGGGCGTACGACCGCAATAAGGATTAAGGGTTTTGTGGACGTGCCGGAAGAGGAACACCAGGAGCCTCGCAGCTGCTAAGGCACGTTACCAAAGGTTTCGGCACGTGCAACTGTTCCTGCACGTGCAGACGACATCCGGAGACAACGGAAAGCACCAGGGCGCGGCCACAGCCGCATTTTGCAGCTGCCCAAGGGACACTGAGATCCCACCACCAGCTGCGCCTGTCCCGGGCTTATACCGCAATAAACCATGAGAGCTTTTAGCGGACGTGCGTGCAGAACGGGACAATAAACTTCCAGGCCAGAACCAAGGGACGACGCCACGCCGGCTGCGGACCACACGAGCAGCGGCCACGTGTTTTATGACGCGGAGGGCCGACAAGCACTCCGGACACGTGCAGAGATGGGGCAAGTTGAATATGGTGATGGACGCTACAAAACCACACGAAGGGGGGAGCAACGGGGCAGTCAGTGGAGAGACGTCGAATCAGTCAGTCGCGGATCGAGCAGTCAGTCAGTCAGCCGGAGTCAGTCGAGGATCGAGAATGCAACACGACGTCGACCTCAGTCGGAGGCCGTCAAGCGGGACGTGCGGCAGGAAGCATCCGAGAAAAGTCAGTCTGACTTCGTCAAACGCAGAGTCCTGC
>NQII01001601.1:0-61676 GCA_002778355.1 Clitarchus hookeri
TTAAGTGCGGTGTTAAGCCAAAAGGAAAATGGATTATATGTGCCAATAACGAGTGCAGAAATAAAGTATACCATCACGAGACAGAATGCCTTAGCTGTATTTGGGTGATGGAGCGATTTTCTGATTACCTAGAACACGCACACTTTAAATTGTTTACCAAGAACCAAGCTTTAAGTTGGTCATTAAAATTTCAAAACCTGCTGGGCGTCTTGCTAGATAGTTAGTGCGTTTGTCACGTTTCAAGTTTGACGTACAATGCAGAAAATGCAGTCGCAGACGCACTTTCTCGTATGTTTCGTGAGGATGAATTTAATGAGGTCACGCAAGCAGAATTAAATGTTGTACATCAGATCAATACAACCGAGTAAACGGACGAGGTATTAAAACATACGCTTCAGAATTTTCCTAGCATGTTTGTGAATATAAAAGAGTATCAAAAAGCTGACCTAGAGTGTCAACAAATACGTGCTGAAATAATACAAGGAACCACTACTTATGTTGTTTATAAAGAATTGTTATGTGAAGACAAAAAAAAAGGGAAATGTGTAGTTTTTATTCAGAAAGAATTACGCCCTATGGTATACAAGTATTACCATCAATCGTATTTTGGAGGACACACGGGGTGAGGTGAAAACATTTCGCGTGTACTGGAATTGTTTACGTGAACAGGAGTCCGAAAGGACTTAGAGGTATGGGTTAAAGTGTGTGAGGCATGTCAACACGCNGCGTGTACTGGAATTGTTTACGTGAACAGGAGTCCGAAAGGACTTAGAGGTATGGGTTAAAGTGTGTGAAGCATGTCAACACGCAAAACCTAAAAATCAGAAACCTGAAGAAAAATATGCAGTATCTGTAGCTTCCTATCCACGGGAATGGGTAAATTTAGATGTTATGGGACCCATACCTAGAAGTACCTCTGGGTTTCTCTGTGTGTTGGTAGCAATAGTTTCATAAATTTTGTTTTTTCTTTCCCTTGCGGTCAATAAAAGCCACTAAAATTGGTAAAATAGTTATGCAAGGATTGTATAGTGTTTTTGGTTCCTCTGTGTTTGTGGTAACGGGTAATGCCATTTACTTTCTGTCGGGTGAATTTAGAGACCTTAATTTTTTGTGGGGTGTAAAAATGGTACAGCCATCCCCGTACTTAAAAAGGCAAATTAAGTCGAGCGTGTTAACAGGAATATTAAGATGGCGTTACGCAGTTTTCAATCTGATAAACGTCATTGGGACAAAGTTTTATACCCGTTGTTTTTATGCTTTAATAATGTTATTCATTCTGCTCATAAATTTTCATGCCCACTGAAGTTTTCCTTGGTCGGTGATTGCTCCATCCTTTAGCAAATGCTTGGTCATTACAAGATATTTGTTTGGAGAATATGGTAAAAGGAGATTTAGTAACCATATGGGAAGAAGTGTCACGTACTTTGGTAGAATACCATAAAAAAAATGGGTGATAAAACGAACACGTTGTATAAAGACGTGAGGTTAAGGCCTGGTGACTTAGTGTTAATTGAAGCTCATCACCTTAACTCTAAAGCCAACTATTTCAGTTCTAAGTTGGCCGTAAAATGATATGGCCAGTTTAAAATTGTCAGATTTCAAACCCCAGTCACGTTGCTAATTGGGAACCCAAATTCTCCAAACAATACTGAAAAGGTGCATATTAGTCGGTGTAAGAAAATTTAATATACAAAACCCGTAATTTTTATGCACTTCCACCTCATTTTTAAGGTTCAGTTTCTCTGAAAAATTAAGGTAAAAGGTTGTTAATTGTCCATATATTTGTAAAAAAAAACCTTGAAAAAAAAAATATTTTTTTTGTAAAAGGTTTTAAAGGTATGAATAGGTAAATGGGCAGATTTTTTTCGTCATATACAAGTATTGGTAATTTTTAATGTATGCTTTAAGAAGCTATATTTTATAGAGTTTAAGGAGTTTATGCATTTAGCTCAATGTTATCATTATTAAAAGGGTTAAAACAGGTACGTATTTTTCAAATGTTGCACTAGCCACATGTTGACCTTCTTGCAACTTCCCAATGACTTGACCTCTGATGATGTGTGCGGGACTGTCTGTTGGCCATATCAGACATCAAACAGCAACTTGAAGTCTTTCAACCCGATGTGAGTTGTGCAATGGCTTCCACTGCAATAATGAACGTACACTGCGATCGTGCTTTATACCCTTCGCATAGGCCTACGTATATGCTCATGCCCTATCGTACCGGACCCTAGCCATCACCGGATTCATATTTCGGTGGCTTCTGCCCGTTCCTTTCCTTGTTACGTCAATTTCTCCACCTCGTCCTTAATTGTTGTACACCAGTGTACGAAATGCTACCGATGACACGCGCGCAATAGTTGCGTGTGTTCTCAATAACTTTGTGCATAAAGGAAACAAAACTAATTTTTTGAAAATGCTATCTAAGATTTTCCATTGCAGAGTACCCAGCCTACTGGTATAACGAAGAAACCGGTTATTAATACTGGAGCTTCGCCACAGAGCTTAATCCTGTGAAAATATGATTAAGTATAATGCACATTTTCGGCAATTTATCAGTAGGTATGAAAAGCAGTTATTTTGTTAAGTTACAATCCTACACGCAATGCAAAAAGTGTGATATCGCGGAAAAAATTAAATCACGAAAATAAATTAAGAAAATGTGTTTTCATGCATTTTTTTTGTATGGAATGGCCAGTCGTCTAGCACTGCGTTATACATCTCCTCGCGTGATATCCGTTTTAATATTGTCATTTTACTCACGTTAACTGCCGTTGTAAAATGCCTGGGGACACTGGAGCTCTAAATAAAATAAATACGGCAGAATTAGTCTATAACATCTCGGCGGTGCACGTGTTCAATGTAGCATTGGAGAAGGGGGGAGAACGGGTCCCCAGCTCTGTACCAACTTGAAATTTGTTGCCTCCAGTCGCGAAGAAGAGCGGTGCCGCAAAATAACTGGCCGTCTGCGGTCTGCCGTTATACTTCCATGGTTCGTAAAACAGTCGCCGTGGCCCGACCACTGTCGTGTCTCTCAGAGAATAAAACCAAGTGCAACATTTTGTGGCCGAGACACGTACTGTGGCCCGTGTGCGACCTCTTATTTATTGATGTTGTTGCCATTTGGAAGGAGTGTACGCCAAAAGTCGACTGCTACACTCCATCAGAAAACCTCCTGATCGCGGGAGGATCGTAGAGCCAACCTTTCTGATATCTTATGTTTTACCCATGACCAAAAAGGAGGCATAACTTGTTTCTGTAGCAGAATGGAACAAAGAACACATCACTTTATACCCTCAAGTTTTTTTTTATGCTAGCAGAGAAGTGTTTTAAAAAAATCAGATAAACCCACTTACAATTAACAGGCATTTCTCAGTCGGAAGGAGTTCAGTTGCATTTTAATCTTCCTGTTTTTAATGGATTAAAACGATCCGGCGTTTAGGTAATATTTATTTTCAGTAAAGAAGTTTATTTCAGTTTATGAGCGTTGTTTTTGTTTTGTATACACATATCCTGTACGATGGCAGTTTATGCTATTTATTTACATATAGGAAACAATTCATTTTAATACTTCTTAATAATCACTTAGCTAGTACGTTTGTGAGAACAGTTTTACAGTTAGTTTGCCAAAAGTCGAAGAGAAAATAAAATAGCGTGTTAAATAAGACTTTTGTATATTCGTAGAAGTTATTTTGGGGTAGTGGTAAAATTGGAAAAGAGGAAAACCAATTAAAGTAGTAAATATACGCAGCTAGTTGACTGAATTGTGCAGTTAATTAGACATTATGACTTTTAGACAACCGGATGCTATCACTGGGCAGTATCTAATAAAACGTAAGTGAGAAGTTATAACACATAATATTGTTACAAATTGCTTAAAGCGTATCCAAGTTCGTGATGGATGGATGTCAGACATAACTGCCTGCCACTACTATTAACACATATTTTTATCAGTGATCGCAATTGTCATGTTTCATACAAGTATAATTCAAGTCCTAACCACTGTCTTTACACTATTACAAGTATCCGATCAAAATGTAGATTGCCGTACGTTTACATCATTCAAACGTCCATCTCTCACGCGACAACCCCATTTCTTACAGTTCATCTAGTCGATTCCAGTCTCTGCTCTCCCGATAGCAGCACACTGCTTTCCCTGGTCATTGCGCCGTCTCGCGTCATCTCCTGTCGTCATACGTACTCTGCTATCGTGCCGGAAGATGCTGCTGGTCGCCGGGTTTTCTCGGGGATCTCCCGTTTCCCCCGCCCTTTCATCTCGGCGCTGCTCCATACCCACCTCGCTTCATACTCATCTGCTCTCAAGACCTCGCTGTTAAGAGCCATCCAAATCTCTTCACTCCTCTACCAGAGGGCGGTAGAGAAAGGACTGAAAACTACTGAAAAATCTAGTAATCCGATGGGAATTTGAACACCAAAGCGAAAATTAAATAAGTGATGGCGTTTTACCACTTCAAGCTAACTTCCTGGATTACAACATGGTCTGGCACAGGAAATATAAAGCGATATGTTACTGTAGTGCCGAAAATTTTTTAAGTTGTGTTCATCGTTTAGTTGTACATGCTTCAGTTATTTGAAGTGTTTTATGTTGTATTTACTTGAGGTAGTTACTCGAGTGTCCGCCGTCCTTATTGTCTGAGTTAGAGAGTACAACAGAAATTAAGAACATGTTCTCTTAAGATTTTAGGCATTTCCTTGGGCAAGAAAACTGTTACACTAGACCAGACACTTCGGGAATGTGGGCCTTTACCAACACGGAGGCAGAAATACTAGCAGAAAGTGGGAGAATGGAAACTGGTAAGGAACTGGGTACTGCGTAAGACCAGTTTAACAATCAAACGTCACGTGTGTTGGAGGGTTTTGGCACTGTCATCAGTATTGCCTCCTTGCGAATGTATTGCCTCCGCCTAGCGTGTTCGTACAAAAATAAAACTTAAGTCACCTGCGGTGCTGCGCGCCAGTGCATAGCCACCGAGAATAAAACCAATCCACGAGGGCTGGAACAGGTTTTGACGTCACGGCTTAACGGCTTACCCCTGGAATTCCTACCGTGAAAAACAGCTGATGCTTGAGTATGTATAGACACAAAGCACTTATGAATGAAGTGAAAAAGCCGTTCGCACTGCGAGCTGCAGCCGCACACGCCAGGAAAATGGCGTCACTGGCCAGCAAAACGTTGGAACGCCGTTCTCCAATCAGTGCCTGGTAACCTACTCACTAGCCAGCAGCCCAGCCAAATAGTGATTTTTTTCTCAGCGTGCAGTAGTCAATCAGACAAGTCCCGTTTCCAGAGCCTCGCGCAGTATCCCCGCATGAAGGGAACCACGAGGTAGTTTCTCTACCATGTACGGCGTCGCTGGGAGCCAGGCTGCACTGCCGAGCGACGCGTGTGTAGGGCGTCGACGTCTCCTCGCCGGACGAGCGTCACCTTCCAGTGACCACGTGCTGCGACGTCTCCGGCAGCCCACTTACCGAGACACTCGCGGCTGCTAACTCGGTTATCCGGCGAGGCGCAGGCAAGATGGCCGCTGAGTAACGAAGTTAGCCACCTGTTGGCATGTAGTCGACGGTCCCCCGGCCCCTGCCATCCGGAGGGCGCCCAGAGGGGGAAGGCCGATGGGGTCAGATGACCGGCAGCCTACTCCTCGGCCTCCACGCCACCCTAGCGATGTACCAGTTTCCATCACGCAGCACAACTTTAAGTATAGTCTATTCACGGTTTCTCCACGCTTTTTTAATCAAACCTTTGAAATAACACACCATGTATGACATGTCCGGTTGTTTGATACATGTGTCACAAGCGTCTTATACTTGAGTTAACATAAAAGTATTCTATTTTTAATTAAATTGAACTTTTACTTATATTTTATCTACAAATTACAATATTTCATTAATAAATAATAAGAATAAAAGCAGGGAGAAAACAGGTGTGTAGGTAATGCCTAGTAAGAAATAATCCTTATGCAAAGTATTATTACACTGAGTGCGCACGATAGCTGTGCATTGATTGTCCCATTAGTGTAGTTGTCTAGACTCGGGTGAGCTTTGTTCGCATGAGTGAGGAATATCCTGGAAGTAGAACTTCAGCAGGGCTTCATAAAAGTTTAAAGTAACCGTGAATGGACTACGTACGTGCTTTCATTTGTTTATTCGAGTCATCCGCTTGCCTACAGTTACTTTGCATTGCTTACGTAACCGATCTCGCTACGCCGCACAGTACAAGTCATCATAATGAAAAAAATACAAAAATTTACTTTAATTTTGAGATGAAATTTATTGTAAACGTTTTTACAAAATGTGCTCTACGCGCTTGCAAAATAACTTTAATTTTTGAAGTCATGTAAAGACAGGGTGCATGTTAGAACTTGAGAGAACCCTTCAGTTTATTCCCTACGTGTTACGCTTGGGTGAAACATTTTGTAGTTCTGGTTAAATAAAGCGTAGTAGTAGACTAAATTAAAATGTTTCCTAAATGCTGGAAATATTCAGAATTTATCTGCATTGCCGTATAAATTACATACTTCGAAATGCCGCTTATAGTAACCAATGTTTTGACGTGCATGCGTAATTTTAAAATCATTGCCATGGAGTGCCACGAAGTTGTCTGGTACACAATATAGAGACTTCATTGATTTATCCATGTGCACAGAGTTTGGCTGCCCTGACCTGCCCATTAAGAAGATAAAAGTCTTTAAAATATGGGAAACCCATGCAGTTCACGGGTCAGGTATGAGCATTGGCTGGGTAGCAGATTCCCACTTTGGAAACTCCCCTGCCCAACCCGTTCCCTGGTATTACGATCTGCCAATAAATTATTATTATCGTTATTATTATGCAATGAAAGGCATTACAAATTATGTTTTTTAGATGCTTTGAATTCTAGGTATCAACCATGCCAACGACAATATAAGTGGTCCACGGTGTAATACTGCAGAAATAAATCGTTTAGCAAAGTATAAAAATGTTAATGAGCATAAAGTCTGATCGACCAACAGAAGATTTTATTCAAGGCCACATGGGAACGCAGCTGGGCTATTATTTTCTGACTCAGATCAACAGTGAAAGCAATTGGATTCGATAGAATATTTCTGAAAATGTTATCAGTAATTTTGCTTGATATTTCCAGTGGACATGCTATTAATATCGACAGCTTTAATTCACACAGAGGAAAAAGTTTGGCTTACTGTAATAAACTGTACAGCATAGTGGATAAAGTATCTGCAACACAGGTTACCCGTGGTACAATTGTTAGATGAAGCACGGGAAGCTAGAAATGAATAAGTATATTAGAAGTTGTAATCAGTTATTTTTAGCATGAAAAGCTGAGAAATGTTAAATTTACAAGATTTGTTTCGTCGCTTCCAATTGTTATCAGAACCACTAATTTCATAATATCTAATTTTGCTGAAGAAGCCAGCATGAAAGCTTTCCAATGAAGTAAAAGTATGACATTAAATATTTAGTAGCAGCCTTTGAAAGTAGCGAGGCAGAAGATAACGATGAAGAAGTCGGTAATACTTCAGAAGACTATGATTTTTAGAATATACATTTAGAAAAGTACTAGTTTTAAGTATTATAAATGCAATTTTCTCCATCTTATAATTCGTTACTTTATAGTAATTTGGAAATGTAGACTAGTATGCATTTGTTTTATGAATAGTGAAATGAATTAATAATGCCCCACGTTGGTGGAGCCACTGAAATGGATAATGATATTTTAGGCCCCGCATACCGCGCCACTGAAATGTATATTACAATATTGATGTTGTATTGCAATGTGTATGATTATTCCGGGAGTAGTTACTAACGAACCAAGTTGTCGTTTAGGTAACTTTTATACTGGAGTGAAAATAAGAATTAAACTTGCGGTAGAATGACAACATTAACAAGAGATCAGTAATAATCATCACTATAATTATAATGAAATATATACCACTACTGAGCAAACTACCAACCAATAAAGCATTCCAATTATTGAGGAGCGTTTAATTATTGCATCTGAAAGTTTGATAAAGCAACATAAGCAATCAAGGTTCAGAAATACGAATACATTCAGCTCAATTTCAAGATGCTCAACTCATAATATAATTATAATTACAGTTTAGGTTTCGCATCTTGCCAAATTTGGTATGAATCGGCTTATTGTTTGCCGAGATATTACATAAAAATGTATTTATTCGTGTGGCACTACCTTACAAACTGGCTGACAAAGTGAATATGAATTGATACATTGATGCTTGTAGTAGACACTTTCAGCATACAAAATATGGTCGAAATTGGTTAAATGGTATAGTTAATATGCCAACTAAACCTAAAATAATTTCAAGGCTGCCATATTGAAAATGAGTATCGAAGCAGGTTTAATAATATACGTTTACCTGACCTGTAATAGATTGATGTGCATGCCAAATTGTATGAGACATGCTTTGATAGTTTTAGAGATATTATGTAAAATGTTTATTTTTTTCATTTTATGCTATCTTCCAAAATTGCTGTCTAACAACAATTTCCACTTCAAAATTTAATGCTTACATGATGCTCTGCCAGCATACAAAATTTGTTTTAAATCGGTAGAATGGTTCCCGATATAAGACATATCATCCTAAATAATAGCATGTCCGCCATTTCGAAAGTAAGTGCTTGATGTTGTCGAAAACGATATAAGTCAGACGTCCTTACTAAGTATGTACTATATAAAAACCAAGTTTCGTTAAATTCTGTTGACGCGTTCAAAATTGAAACGGGTGGACACACATGTTGACACGCACACGGACATACACACACAGACTGGAAAGTGATCCCATTAGCCTTTCTTTCCTTAGAAAATAAGGCTAAAAATAGGTACTTTTGCAGGTTCAACGCCATAAGTTTTCAAGTATTATAATGAAGGATCACAGACATGTCGGATGAAGTATAATACATCATCCTTGATTGTAACATGTGTAAACAGCAGTCTTTGTATACACTATATTAAGTTGTTAAACGTCACAATACTTTTAATGGAAGATTAGGCTTAGCCCCATACATATATACATTTATACATACATATATATACAACACATACATATAAATACATTTACGCACATACATACAGACCCGTGCTCAGGAAATGTATATGAGAGGTAGTGGTATGGTAGGGACAATACCATGTTAACTTCGCTATCAGTATAATTTGCACAGTGAACATAATTTTCTGGTACAGCCCATTTAGAAACCCCAAAACACCCATTTAAAAAAATTTCTCACTGCACAAATTTTTTGTTTCATTAAGGTTCCACATTTCCCGCTTTATTCATTATTCCCACGCCCCTAAAAATAAATTGAACTTTACGATATTTTTTTCAGGAATTTGAAAGGTGGTCGAAACTTCTTATTGACAAATCTATTAACAAGTAAGCTAATATAATCTGTTAACTGAATCCAAATTAGTATTCAGGAAACATCATCGTAAAACCACCGCACTTCTGTCAGCCGTAGACGGACATCAGAGACCAGCTGCATAGTAGATGTGTAGTAGAGTCTGAGCAAATCTCCACAAATTACCAACTTTATAGATAATACTCTACGAATACTTGACAAGTGAATACGTGTTTTGCACGTGATAGTATTTAAATTTAGCACTGTTCAAGCTGGCGGCAACTCAGGCCAGTTTTGTTTTATAAACATAAAAACTTACATAAGTGTATTACAGTTAACTGTCTCGGTGTCACATAGGCTACGTCAAACAATAGTGTGTCCAGTGGTATGTCCAAGGCAGTGCTGATTTTACATGTGATTGATGGGCACGCAGTGGTCTAAAAGAAGAAAAAGGATTTGAAGTTACCTGAAACTAAGTTAGTTTATATGCGTCTTCAAAGGAAATCAAATTATTTATTGTCCTTTTACTGTAAAATAAAACAATTCCTTCGGAAATTGTAAAAAATACAAAACTTATTTGTATACAAGTTGTATCCAACGATGCATATCCAACATTCCTACATTGTAAAAAACTGAATAACTACGTACGTTAATGTAAATATGGAAGCCGTATTTGAACCAGACATCTCAAACTGTGATATCACTTTGCGAAAATCATTACACCATTTTGTCGTAGTTTAAGAATTGCAAGTATATATAGACATATTAGCAAACCGGCCCGGCTTCGCCCGGGTACAATTGAGAAAAGACAATTCATTTATGTGAAAACAGAATTATAAAATTATACTATGTAGGCCTAGGTTTTTAACTGATTACAGCAACCCAAAAGGAAGGAAATATTTTTTACCCGATATCCAAGAAGTAGGGTAATATTTTTGGAGTGTATCTGTGCAACTATCGCGCAGTTACCCCATTTCCGCTTTCCAGCGTCGATGTATGAAAATCAAAACGTGAGTTTTACCAAGTTGTAGCTTTAGAAATAAGTGTACCTAGGTACTAATTTTTGCGCTTGGCTAAGAGATCTTAATCGATCGCCAAAGTTAAGCAACGTTCCCAGCGGCACACAATAGGATGTGTGACCGTTTAGTGGCATAACATCTGAGCGCTTCCGGGCTTCGGAGGGCACGTTAAATATTATGCCCCGGTTGTTATCGATTGATAGCAGTCGTTAAGCCATTTCAGAGGTTCTTGGGTGGCGTGATAAACTCTGACACCAGAGGAAAAAAATATTTCGGTCACGTTCTCAGTCATTGCAGAATTACGTTTTGTTGTTATTCCACAGGACCCGTACAATTTTCTGGGATAAAAAGTATCCTATGTCATATTCCAGGACCTAAAGTACCTACATACCAAATTTAATCAAAATCCGTTTAGCCGTTATGGAGCTGAGTGGTAACATACACACACACACACACACAGAGGCTTTCACATTTATTTAGTAATATTTGTGCATATAACAGGTACATTAAAAATGACATTTATTTACATTTTGGATTGGTTATTAACTACATCCGTATATGTTATTTCGTATAAAAAGAAGTTTTGAGAAAGTTTTGAGACATAAATAGTCAGCGCGATAAATTTATTTCGTCCTCTATGGCGCTAGCCGAGGGACCACCACCCCGGTCGGGCGTTAGTAAGAGGACTGGCAACGGGATATAGGTCCGTGCTACACCGCCTTTTTTTGGTTACGTTTTGAAGCTTCTGTCCCTTTTAGGCGATGATAGTGTTGCCTAGCGGGAAACTCGTGAACTGCGTGAGTGCAATTTCGCTTGTATCTCCCCTCGCTTTAGTTCTGCACGCAAATTACGAGCAAATATGGCATCTGATATTCCACCTTAAGAGTCGCCAAATCTCTTCACTCACTTACATATATGTACATATGTGTGTGTATGTCGTGTACTATTTGAAGTGCAATAAATTTCTAATAATCTATTAAATAAAAACTTAAAGAAATGTGTTTACACCTTCCCCCTCCTTTTAAGTGATATTTCCAAGATTATCACCCGAGAGCTAGTTTCTCTAGTTATATCTCATGCATTATAATTAGGAAGCAATTATGTCAAGAATGACAATTCTGTACTTAACTATAAAAAATTTAGTACAATGCATGTAAATGCAACCTCCCTCTTTCGCCCCTCTTTCCGATGTCAATGCAGAATAAACCTTCCCTTTGAAAATCTAAAACAATACTTATAAATCTCTGGTTTTACCCCTTACATGTAATTTATGGCACTAGTAGAGCAAAAGGGTTTTTGCACCATAACTACTCGATCCGGTACACTGGGCACCGTTACGGCCACGAGACGATGAGGTCTGACTCAGCACGAGCACCGGGTCACAAAGCAATTCATTTGGAGTCCTCTGCGATTTTAGCAGCACTGTACTCCTCAGACTTTCTGTAAATAATCGTACGATATATAATCCAGATTTTATATTTCCATTTCAATATTTACATGCAGGAGCTAAGGAACTTAAAGGGCGACATTGGCATGAAAATCAAATGTTCCTTCGCCTGTACATGCAAACACTTGGCATACCAACACACGCTTCAAAAAGAAACATCAAAAATAAACCTCAAAATAGAAACCTCACTGGCCAACAAAGCCGACTGGATGTACCAACAGACAGGAATGATAAACTGACAAGACCATTTGACAAGGGTGATCACACCAACTGTCTAACAAGGCAGGCCAGACCAACCAAATAGCAATACACACCAACCATACATACTGTCTATGCCAACCGACCATACCAAACACCGCCCAAGACTGACTCCACCCAATACTGTCCGCTGTTGGGACAAACGCCATCTATCACTGACTCCTGCCGAGACTGACTCCTGCCGAGACTGACTCCTGCCGAGACTGACTCCTTTCGAGACTGACTCCTGTCGAGACTGACTCCTGTCGAGACTGACTCCTGTCGAGACTGACTCCTGTCGAGACTGACTAGAACAATGTACAAGACCGACCAGACAAATGGCCATACCAGCCGATCGGGCCAAACCCCCATACCAGCCAGCAGGACCAACCATACCAAGAGACTATGTTTACCAATCTAGAAACACGTCTCATACCGCGAAACTCAACGGAAATCTCTTCACGAAAATCTTCGCAAAACACATAAAGCATTACAAAACAAGTAGTGCAATATTTCGTAAAACACCTCACCCAATGCGATAATTTTGCGAATCGAGTCACGATTATCGGAACACGTTGCAAGCATGTAACGAGCATCGCGAGCAATTTTGCAAACCAAGACCCGAGCAACGAATAATACATCAAAAGTATGTCGTGGACCATTTTACATAACAAGGCTCATACTAGAAAAATGCTTTAAAAGCATGTCGCGATTCAGTTCACGTCATGCCGGCTGAAGACCACCGAGCAAATACGAGTCTTTAGGCAGTTCAATCAATGTTAGGTAAGGTGTAACAAGTCAGTCGGGCTGCCCGAAAGGTCCTTGGCCTGGTGGTGGGAGGGGAGGGGTAGGACAACCATGTGGGATTTATTGGAACGCTTTTTCCGAGCGCGTAGTTGTGGTACTGATCACTACGTGGCGCTAGTGGTGAAGGGTAAACGTCTCCAGCGCCATCTCAAGACAGCGGATGACACTTCGTGCTGCTTCCATGGCACTTCTCAATGGGTGGTCAAACGAGTTTTTGTTGAACCGAGTCGCTTTCACGGAGACAGCATGTATCCAGACATTTATCACTTCCTACATTGATTCTAACAATAATTTAAATAAAATGTTTATATAAAAAAATTAGAAAATGTTTTCTTTTGAATATATAATAACTTCATATTGCTTTAATAAATCATTGAATTTATACTCCTCCAATACTGATAAAAGTCTTAAAGATTATGTCTCTAGCAGTTATAATATCCTGGTTTCTGCATTTATTTTCAAAATAAAACTTTTAATTCATATTAAAGTACGTTTTACGCTGATAATATCATACAATAAGCGTCGTACGTCTATCCACGTCAAACAGCACCATTTCACATTGTTTGAAAATAGCTTTTTACGAAGTATCTTTCGTAATGTATATACTTATGTTGAATAATGGTTTCCTCTAAAGGCATTAGGTTGAAGTGTCATTATAAAATCTAGCATACCAATCGTCTTCTTTAATAGATAACATATTCACGAGACATATATGTATACACACATACATACATGGCGAAGGAATACCGTCGGAAAACCGTCTGCTCCAACCGAATGTTGGTCAAAGGACATCACTTTGTCAATATTTACGGAACTGTAACCGCAATGTTATTTTTTTAAGAATAAGTATAAAAAAGTAAAAAAAAGATTTCTTGGTTTTTCGGGTTACGTCAGAAACATAGGCTTTACATGGATTTATTCAGAATACGGCTGAACAAAGCATAATTGTTTTGGTCATCCAAAATAAGTTATCGTTTTGCAACGTAACCGCCTCAAAAAGTTAGTATTTTGTTACATTGCTGTGGGATTTTTTTTCCTCCTGGTCGACACAAAAAGTGCTCTTCGAAGATATGGCATCGTATTCACCCAACAACTTATGGTGGTAAAGCGATTCTTTTATTATTTTATATGTATAACATGAGGTTCGCCCTTCTCAAACATTTAATAATACAGCACTTATAAAAAAAAATTTTAAGAATTTATATCGAAGTACGCGCATGCTCTTCAAGTGCACCAGTCATGTAAAAAAGTTCATTGTTTTTATCTATAGCGTATTCTTTAATTCATAATTATATTCAGGCATTGAAGTACTCAAACAATTAAATGTTCATCTTCGGGATTATGCCATGAATAAACAGGTCTCTATTGGTTGCACGCCTTGCTCATAAATGCGACTTATCTTTTGAGAAACTAGCCGGAGTTGCCTCTAGCGTTTCATTGCTCTAGTCTAATGCCTGAAGCAAAATAGATTCAGGTAGGTGGACCCCCTACGTCTGAATTTTATTACGTCGTGGTAAAGTGTAGAGTATAACTTCAAAGTCATCAATTTAATAAATCTTTTTGTTTCCAGATTTTCTGAATCGCATGTTTGTAAACATTAGGTCATCGTGAACTTTCGCTTAAGTTTTACGTAAAATATTTTTATTACTCTGCAGAACACTATAAAACCGTTTTTGATAATGTACCCTAAATTAAAACAAAACATCAATGTAGCGATAAAATTGAATTTCTCCCAGTTTCCCACCAGTATTATCGCATATATAAATTAGAAACGTTTTGAAAATGTACCACATTTCCAAGCTTATTTATAAAAACTGCAGTCGTGTCGGCTACATTCTGTCACGGTTGACACGTTACTCTTCTAGGTGATGTTCTATTCCCTTCCTGCTAAAATATTAGATAATTAGACGTAGTCTACTATATGTTTTATCTTCAACTTTGGCTTTCATAGAAATTAAAACGTTTAGGATAATAAAAAAAATATAAAACAGGGAAAGTTGAAAAAGTACCTCTTCTTTCCCACTTAATTTTAAAAGTTTGGCGGCATTCCCTGAAGGTGTCCGCGAAATGTCGACTGTTGAAGAACCATATAAAATAAAAACCAAACACGTTATTTCTTTGTGTCCTGTGGGAGAAACGTACACGTGGGTTGCATTTTGAAAATAACAATATGTGATTTTGTTTCATATATGTAAACTAAAATGAGGGTATGTATCGTTATATGTCAATATTATGACGTAAAATAACATTATTTTTCTGTCTGCTCAGTATCATAACACTATGGGTAGATAATTGTGTACTGAATGATGTATGTGTCGTATTACTTTAGATAAAACAGTAGTTAGTTATGCGTTTTTGTGCTACGAGAATATATCTGCGTTTGTCCATTAATAACCAAATGTTCGTAATTCAAATAACCGTAGAGTAAAAAAGAACATCGTAAGACAATTCAGTGCTGTAAGATGTGCTTAAAATGTATGGTTATATTTAAGAATGCAAAATTTTCATTTATTGTCTATGATCGGATACAATAATATTTTACTTTTTCCTTCAAATCGCGCTCTGCTATTCCTTTTCGTAACCTGCTACTTTTTGATATTATTCCCTTGGCGATTTCAACATCAGAAACTTTAGTTTGAAACGTTTACTTTTACTTTTGAGGTGAACCAAATAATCGCTATGTCTCAAAGTGGATGTCTTGATGTTCTAAATAGGGATTGTAAACAGCCAATGCAAATGTAAAATTCCATTATTCAAAAATGTTGTAGATTTCAACTCTGTGAATTTCAAAGTATTTTTTTATCATAACAAATCTTTAGCATTTATTTATTAAGCGAAAACGTGACAGTTGGTTGCACTGCAATGATATAAATGTGTATGTAGCTACAAATCATGTTCTGTGCTGTCCCAAACTGTTCAACGGGTAAGAATCAACAGGCGAAAGAAATTTCGAATGGAACAAAACTGGATAGACCTAATCATGTTATTTGTTTTTATATGGACAATTATATATTAAGGTGCTAGAACGGAATTATTTTGTTTTATTTGTGTATTCGTCGCAAACGTGTAATCAGTGGCGGTAAATTACTCTAGAGTAGTTCAGCGAAAATGATGATGAACCACCACCCACTCACCCCTACTGTACGACTAAGGGAAGTGTGTATGGAGCTCTAGTATATAAAAATACAACAAATTACAGTTTCATAACAGTTTCCCCTCAACATTACGCACAGTCCTGTAATTCACTGTAGTCTGATAATACTATATAACGTAACTTCGCCACCTGGAATGCTACGTCAGTTGAGGTATAGGTGGTTCGCGATAAAGGGAGCTGCACGTAACTGCGTATATTTTAACGCAAGCAACTCACAGTTAAGCTGGCAGCGAAGTGTGCCATGTTTTAACGTCTTACTAGAAGTAAAGTTAAAATTTGTTGTCACCCGTAATTCAGCTTCTTTATGCTGTATGCAAATAATAATATAATGTGGGGTCATTGTAACATGTGTTTCTAACTCTTCCAAATCATCACCAGGCTGACNTGTATGCAAATAATAATATAATGTGGGGTCATTGTAACATGTGTTTCTAACTCTTCCAAATCATCACCAGGCTGACGCAACAGTCAAGTTAGCTGGTTCATTGTTTAGTTTTTTTTTTTTCCCGGCCCACACTCCTGTGTCAACTAAACATCGGTTTACTACCAACGTGATTTAAAATGTGTTTTTGTATCTTCTGAAATAAAGTATTCGTTAACGTAATGAATAAAATAATTTTATTCATGCTATGAGTGAAGTTGCATTTTTTTATTTTTGTTAATTTTTGCTGTTTTTAAACGTAGTTTTTGTACCAGAAATGTTTGGAATTTCACGTTATGTGTCTACCTGGAAAAAGTTCTGCCTCATGCAATTGACGTCGTTATAAATTTTAAACCTTGAAGAAACTTCAGATGAGTGTGTTTTGTTATATTTCCGTAATGTGTTACAGTTATGAAAGCTTAAATAAATGTGTGCGTGTTATTTAGTATTTAGGCGATATCCAACGTACGACTGAAGAGTTAATACCTTGCCAAGATGTCACTCGTTTTGAAACATTAACGGCATTAAAATATTTTATACTGCACGTGAAACATTCCTTGAGTGTTATAAATACGTTAAAACAGTATTATAACGTCCGTCCGAACGGTTTAATTTATACGAGTCCATGTATCAAACAGTAAGTACTAATTTTNTAACGTCCGTCCGAACGGTTTAATTTATACGAGTCCATGTATCAAACAGTAAGTACTAATTTTCACGACTACCCTATAAGGTAAATAATTTGGGGCTAAATTAGATTCTGCATTAAATGCGTGGATGCAGCTTTATGAAATGCATTGTCATCGAAAGAATTGTGTTTTTAATATTGTGGTGAAGTTATATTCATATATGTTGTACACATTTAAATTTTATAAGCTAAAAGTGATGTTTTTTTAACATAAGCAGAGCTGTAGGTGTTAGAGTTATGTGCTTTAAAAATTGCGTGGCTGGGCGAATTTTTACGAAATTAGCATTGAGTGACAAATATTACTGTGGAAGTATGCTGTGTCTATTCTGTTCAGCCATTTAGTTTCATGACAATAATTGTTTTCGCTACGGTACTCTTAATGTAATAGCAACGCCCGCCAATTGCTTGTGCGTAGTATTGTATTAAAATATTGATTTGCGAGGTATTTACGCAATATAATTATACTCGTACATGTTGTGAAACTAAATTCTTAGATCATTTAACGATTGTTTAAGACACGTTGCATTCTGTATAAAGGAGTAAAAATACTGTATTATCTAAAAGTTTCAGCTTTAAAACTTTTTAAAGCTTAACATTCGAAACGTATTGGCGTCGTTTTTATAACGGGATATATAATTTTTAAATATTCTGTTGACTTAAATCAAACATATTTTCATATGTCCTCTGAAGTGTTGGCCACAGTTAAAGGCGTCTAAACAGAACAAGAGTAGTAAACATCAATCAATATTCACAAACCAATATTTGTTGCAGAAATTAACGTGTACGTATTTATAGTGCTTATTACATTATAATTACATTTTATGGTTTATTTAATGGGTATGCAGTGTGTATATAAGTCAGCTGATATAAACACCAGCTGAAACTCACATGACAGTGTTTATTTGATAGGGTTGCGTAAATATAAGCAGCAAATGGGCTGGAAGTAGAAATTTGGCTGGGCTTTCAAAAGTGCTCACTTTACTGTGAACAGCTTTTATCCACACACTCCCTTTCAAAGTGCAGCAAACGCTTCATCTGACTTACGGACTGTCCGCCCCGGCGTTTAATAATTGTTTGGAACAACCAAAGGTTTGTTTGATTTCGTTAACTCCCCTTTTTATTTTCTCACAAAGAAAAATACGTCTCATTGCGTCCGCACGCCTTACGACAGCCGGTGAATTAAGGAAGTTTGCAGTTCTGAACTCAGCTACACTCGATACGCACATACTGTACATCCATTGTTCGCCCATTGCCAATAACCTTATTAGCTAACCTACAAGTAGCGTCTTTGTAATCTCGGCCATGGCGATGAGTGGTGCGACGTTAATATAGCTAGAACTCTATGATTGAACCAACCCAAATACAGTTAAATTGAAATATACCTACTGAGAGGAAGAGGCACGCACACCTTTGACCTGAATACATTTAAAACCACAGTAATTTCGACAGGACCCAGCACTTTCAAACCTCTATTTGCTTCATTATTTGGATACTACTTACTGTAAAAAAAAAAATTTGTAATTTTTACTGAGAAATTGTTTGTAATTTTACAAATTCTTATAACAGTACAAAGATTTTACGTGCAAAACTACTCTTTTAAAACTACAAGGGCCATGTTTGCAATAGACTTTAAGAAAGGTTTGTACTATACTGACCCCTATCCACGAGTTTCAGCAAAATGGCGGACACTCAACAACGTAAAACCGTATATAGCTGTTTGTGCAAAAACTATGGGTAATGTAAAGTGTAGTTGCGTGCAAAAAGAAATGTACTACAAGTGTGAATAACTTATAACACTTCAAATAACTCAAATAATCATAATAAAACAACAATTTCAATAAAACGTGAACGTATTACTCATTAACTGTTAATTTTTCATAGCTATATAGAACTCTTAAAATGAAAGAGATTTATTCTTCTTAATCAAATAACTTATTAGTTTTTTGTAGGTAGTTACCACAATATTTATTATAAAAATAAGTGCTATAATCCTACGTTAACTTGGTCTTGTGGTTAATGTTGAGGGATAATCATACAAGACGTGTACGATCTAATCTCCGGGCTGACAAAGTAATTTTTTTTTTCGTAAATTATATTTCGATTTTTTTTTTTGTAATTATCTAGTGTAGGGGCTTTTCTGTTAAATAAACCCGAAAAGTAGTACATTTCCACTCTACTAATTATGCAGAACACGAATATACTAGGGGCATTAACGTCCGATCAATTTCATGATATGCGCCCACCTAACCTAACTGAACCTAACCCCACGACGAGTGAATCACTATTTTACATTTTTAAACTAACCTAGGATTGTAAGGTGTTAATCTAACCTAGGATAGTAGGGTTTTTAACTAACCTAGGATAGTAGGGTTTTTAACTACGCTAGAATTTTAGTCTAACCTCAGATTTTAGGGTTTTGCACTACGCTAGGCTTTTAGTCTAATCTAGGATATTAGGGTTTTAAACTACGCTAGGTTTTTAGGTTAATCTATTAATCTAGGATTTTAGGATTTTAGTCTAACCTCGGATTTTAGGGTTTTACATTACGCTAGGCTTTAAGTCTAATCTAGAATTTTTGGGTTTTAAACTACGCTAGGATTTTAGAGTTTTAGTAACAGTTAAAAACGCTGGAAATATATTAATCAACTCACCTAGGTAGGCGACCCATTCCACTGCCGTGCATCTTATCTCAATCGACAAAACACCACGATTTAATAAAACATAAAGTAACACCTGCCACAGAGACGAATATTACGTGCAGAAGAACTCGTTCTTGCACCCTCCAATCTTAAATCACAAGCCTTCGCACGGTAGGGATTCGGACGTCACAACTCACGATCGCAAAAAAACACATACACACTATCTGGCTTCTGAACTGATACTAATGGCTTCTCAACGTCAACGTAAAATCCCGTGATGAAGACGTATACAGTAAACAGCCAATAAGGTGACTGCACAATGCGCATTTGTTCACATCACTAATGCATTACTTCACCAAATATTAAGGCGTCCGACGTAAAAAAAAGAGCCGGGCTGCTCGTACTATTAACTATTTTATTTAATACGTTCTAATTATTTTAACATTACGCCCTCCTGAATATCCGTGGCCGGTAGGTAGGGTGGGAAACAGCGACGTGCAGCCAATAAAGCACGGTGAGCGACGTAAACAAATGGGGGCTGAAATGCTCGTACTTTTGACGAATTTTTTAAAATGTTCTACTTATTTTTACATCAAGCCCTCTTCAATATTAAAAAGGTAAGCTGTGCAGAACCTATTAATGCTACTTTCGTTGGTCTAGGACGTTTCCTTCAGAAAAACCGTGACACTAGATAATTACCTTTTTTTTTTTTAAACTTATTGGCTGTTATTATTTCATCACTTAAGTTTTCTAGAAGAAAATAAAGATAATTTTATGTACACTTCTCAATTATGTAAGTTTTAATACAAGGCTATCATTTGTAATATTACAAATAAATGCTTTGCAGATTTTACAAGACAACTGGCTGTAGTTTTACAAAGTAACTGGGTTTCCAAGGATTTGTCTTGTAAAAGTAAAACCTAATTTTTAGAGTGCTCTGAATGCAGTGGCTTAGGTAGACATTTCTCATGGAAATCGGTGAGCGTAGGTGAGGGTCAGTCAGTGGATCCCCCCTGATCCACTGGCTGAAGTGAAGGGAGGGAGGAGGGAGGACAAATAATAGAAGAAAAATGCCTCACAGTATAATAAATTTCAGTATCTTTAACAAATAATTGAATATTTTTATCACAGTTGAAGGATTATTAATTATTTGAATACGTCATATAAAAAAGGGGGGGTTACAACACCCCCACCCCCAACCCATCTACGCCCGTGTCTGAATGGTTATGGAATCTGTTTGGGTACACAGGAAAAAATTATAGTAACATCTGAGGTACAATTAAATTGTCAATTTTAGTTTGAAAACAAACATCTCCTTCCTCATTGCTATTCACAAGGCATCTTTGTATTAGGAGATAAAACTTTAACTGCTTAAAAACAACGCAATATCGCGCAGTCACGTAAATTACATAATTGTAAAGTTATTCTTTTGGCTCATAAATATAAATGTTTCCAAACAAATAACAACAAGTACTTACTAACTTAGTTTCCATTCAAATATTCTGCGAGACGATGCATTTCACAATCTCCTGAATTTAGTTTATCTTACATAATTCACTACACAAAATGCTTTCTAGTACTAATTTTACGCTGCATAGTACAGCGGAGTTTCGGAAATTTTAAAATGTCTTCGGAGTTCACAACGTGTGACAGAAAATAGAACCTATTTTTAGCAGTCTGCCATCCTATTCAGCAAACTGCCGGTAAAGTCTGTGAAAGAAAATTATAAACGCTGTTCAAAATCTACATCTAATTAAATTAAATCTCCTCCTGTTTTCAGTTGAAATTGTTCCACCGACAATGCAGACACTAACGTCGTTCTTAATCCACTTGCACACGGTGTAGTTTCTACTTGTCGCAGAAATACGAACGCTTGAGCGGTGTTTGACATCCAACGGAAAAAATACTGATAGTGAAACCAACTGGTTTTGATGACGCAAAAATTTATCTTATAAACGATATTAAAGTTTCCCACTTAACAAAACATTCTCTCACTCCAAGCAAGTTGGTGATTTGAACATACAAATTTTATAAATTAAAGAAAACTATACTTATTCGCTGACTATGTACTAGTCATAAATATTGCGACAATAACAAAACAAAATCGGCGTTTAGGAGACGATATTGTAAGATATATTTTAGTTCAAGGGCACATGTGCAGATGTTTAGAACAAAAGTAGTTTGGTTGTGTGAACAAATATTTGTTCAGCGTAAGAAAAAACTTTTAAAATGAATTTGTTACTAGCAACTTATTTTTTTCAGGGTCTCCAAATGCTGCAACTATTTCCTTGCTTTTATCTTTGTGTGTTTCTTAAAATGAATGTATGAATATGTATGCAAAGTTTTAATAATTTTCATTCACATTTTTTCTAGATGTATAAGATAAGTTACATAATATTTCAATTTGTATTTTATCCGTGTAGTAGATAAATAAACTCATCTTCAATAGTGGAATAAAATACAGTATGCATTCTTATAAAATCAATTTGTGATTGCTTTCGCAACAAATGAAATATTAATTTTAAACATATAATAAGTCCACATATTGGAACAAATCATCTGCCAACTGGATAAACAGAATGCAATAAACATAAATAAATTAATAAGCAAAATTGGACTGAGGCTTTTGATGTCAAAACAACTTCCTTAAAAATATAATTTTGTCACTTTCTCAGTTTTGTTGCCCAAATACAGAATACAGTAGACTCCCGATTATCCGAGCCCCGGTCAACCGAGCCTCCGGGTTAACCGAGCTAGTCATCGGAAGATACAAAATAAAAATAATGCTCTCAAAAGCAGGACAATTAGGATGAGAAGCGATGTTTCTTTGTTTGACGTGCAAGGTTGAGAAATCGGCTATTGCTAGGTGCCATATGTTTCCTGTATTGGCTGTTGTTAGGTCGAGCTGTCATTTCGTGCGAATTTGAAGGGAACTAATTCTAGGAATGCTGGCCCACCCGAATCGTCGGGTTTACTGGGAACTGCTCATATTGTCCCAGGCATCTGGCGCTGTCAGTTGCCTCTGTGCTCTCCGTAAAGGTGGTTGTGTTAGTGATTTTAACATCTGTGCTTTTATTGATTTCTTTGTTTCATTATGAGTGGAAAACGGAAGAGAGTTGTAGTTTCTCTTGAAACAAAATGTAGTGCATTGAAACGGTTAGACAGTGGCGAAGCAATTAAAAAGGTGGCTGCCGAGTTGGGAGTTGGGGAAGTGACTGTTGGGGACTGGAGACGTAACCGGAAAGAAATCGAAAACTTTGTCAACAAAAGTGTGAGTGGTGGCAGTGGCTTGAGTCGAAAGACTTTGAAGAAGGGCGACTATGAGCAGACGTCTGAAGCTCTTTTTTTGTGGTTTTCACAGCTTCGAGGGATGGGTAGTCCTGTGAGTGGCCCAATGCTTCAAGCTAAGGCGCTCGAGTTCCACAAGAACTTTAAAGACGGCGATGAAAAATTCACTGCAAGCGATGGTTGGCTGGACAGGTGGAAAAAGAAATATGGCATAAGACAGCTGAACATTAGTGGGGAAAAATTGTCGGCTGACTCGTCTGAAATTGCGGAATTCCAGAAAAAAATGGAAGAAATCATTTTTGAGGAGGGATTAACCTCAGATCAAATCTTTAACTCAGATGAAACTGGTCTTAACTTTCGAATGCTACCTTCAAAAACCTTAGCAGCAAAATCTGAAAAAACTGCTCCCGGATTTAAAAAGAGTAAAGAGAGAGTCACAATTCTGGCTACCTGCAATTCTTCGGGTTCTTTGAAACTAAAGCCTCTGCTTATTGGAAAGTCTAAGAACCCAAGGGCCTTTAAAAATATAAAAGTCAATTGTCTGCCAACAATGTACCGCAACCAAAGAAATGCATGGATGGAAAGCAAGATTTTTAGTGACTGGTTTTTCAATGAATTTGTTCCTGTCACTGAAGCATTTTTGAAAAAAAAGAAGCTCCCCAGGAAAGCTATTTTATTACTAGACAATGCGCCATGTCACCCAGATGCCCAAGAGCTGTGCAGTGGTGATATTAAAACGATATTTCTACCCCCTAATGTGACATCGCTCATTCAACCTCTAGACCAAGGAGTTCTCGAAACGATGAAGAGAATTTACCGTCGAAGGCTTCTCCAGATGTTGATTACAAAATTAGATGACGGAATGACTGTCAAGGAAGCCTTAAAGCAAGTCACAATGAAAGATGTTGCGTACTGGATTGCTTCAGCGTGGGATGAGGTAAAACCTACCACCATTCAAAAGTCCTGGAAAAATTTATTTGGCTTAGATGGACAACCCAAACAAGTGCCAGAACAGGAGAATGTGAACGAACTAGTTCAACTGGCCAATGAGCTACCTGTTGAAAATCAAATCAACAGCGACGACATTCATGATTGGTGCAGTGCAGATGTCCAGATGGAGATTACCGATGAGGAAATTATCGATATGGTTACCAATCCTAAGCACAGTGAAGAAGACGACACGGACGAGATAACTCCAAAATTATCACATTCTGATGGGTTGAAATCGATCAACGCTGCTCTTGCTTACATAGAGCAACAAGAAGAGTGTAGGCCACATGACATACTAACTTTTCAGCGTTGGCGTAACATCGCATCATCCAAGAGAGGACAGAGGTTAACTCAGAAAACAATAAAAGACTTTTTTAAGTACTAATATGTAATCTCATGTTTGCACTAACTTGCAGGTTTATTTTACGATTTTCAATTATGTACAATATAGCAGTTTTTACATTCTTAACATTTTTTTCATGTTTTTAACACAATAATACCTAACCTCCGTATTATCCGAGTTTTACCGTATCCGAGGTGATCTCGGTCCCAATTACCTCGGATAATCGGGAGTCTACTGTAGTGCAAATCAACACAACTTGAAATAACTTGCAACGTTTTATTTTAGTTATTTGTATAGATTTTTAAAGTTTGAGAACTAACCTTGTGCCCGAGATCAATCATAAAATTTTGGGCGCTTTATTTACCCAGTCAGTCTCTGGCTTTTCAGTGTGTTTATTAAGTGATAAAATAACACCATCGCT
This sequence comes from Clitarchus hookeri, assembly GCA_002778355.1. NCBI lineage: Eukaryota > Metazoa > Arthropoda > Insecta > Phasmatodea > Phasmatidae > Clitarchus > Clitarchus hookeri. The sequence continues at coordinate 24,830 of NQII01001601.1, forward strand.
ATCGGTAGTAAATGTAATTATAATCACACGCTAGATCGCAGTGTTTGCTATGACTGCCTCAATAAACCCTGGCGTGAAAACTTGCATGTTCATCCGTGAGGGGCAACATCTAATGCACTGAAACAGGAAATATTATTCTGTTTTATGAAAGTATTTACAGGGCGAAGTTCTTATAAGTATAATATTCTTTCTAGTTAACTAACATTAATTTAGCTAGACGAGAGTGTTTTTTCAGGTATCAGCAGGTGAAGGTTCGTTTGGACGAAAGCGTGCCATATATTCTCAACCCAGGTTCCGCGCGACCAGCAGCAACTCAGGTAGTCGGCAGTGAATAATGTCCGGGACCCGTTAGTCTATTTGACCCGACCTTGAGCCTGTGAAGGCTACATGTTCCCAACCAACGACATATACACTGAAGAGCCAAAAAAAAAACTGGTACACCTGCCTAATATCGTGTAGGGCCCCCGCAAGCACGCAGAAGTGCCGCAAGATGACGTGGCATGAACGCGACTAATGTCTGAAGGTATGCAGGAGGCAATTCACAACNCGACGTGGCATGGACTCAACTAATGTCTGAATGTATGCAGGAGGCAATTCACACCATGAATCCTGCAGGGCAGTCCACAAATCCATACGAGTGCGAGGCGGTGGAGATCTCTTCTGAACAGCACGTTGCAAGGCATCCAAGATATGCTCAATAGTGTTCATGTCTGGTGATTTAAGTGGCCAATGGAAGTGTCTAAAGTCAGAAGTGTGTTCCTGGAGCCACTCGGTAGCAATTCTCGACATNTGTCCTGCTGGAATTGTCCACGTCCGTCGGAATGCACAATGGACATGAATGGGTGCAGGTGATCGGACAGGATGCTTACGTATCTGTCACCGGTCAGAGTCGTATCTAGACGTATCAGGGGTCCCATTTTACGCCAACTGCACACGCCCCATACCATGACAGAGCCTCCACCAGCTTGAACAGTCCCATTTTGACAGGTAGGGTCCATGGATTCATGAGGATGTCTCCATACCCGTACACGTCCATCCGCCCGATATAATTGGAAACGAGACTCGTCAGACCAGGCAAAGTGTTTCCAGTTATCAACAGTCCATTGGTGGTGTTGGTGGGCCCAGGCGAGGCGTAAAGCTTTGTGTCGTGCAGTAAACAACGGTACACGAGTAGGCCTTCAGCTCCGAAAGCCCATATCAATGATGGTCCGTTGAATAGTTCGCACGCTGGCACTTTTTGATGCCCCAGCATTGAAATCTGTGCCAATTTGAGAAAGGGTTGCACGTCTGTCACGTTTAATGATTCTCGTCAGTCGTCGTTTGTTCCGTTCGTTTGCGATATTTTTCCGGCCGCAGCGATGTCGAATATTTGATGTTTTACCGGATTCCCGATATTCACGGTACACTCGTGAAATGGTCGTACGCGAAAATCCAAATTGTATCGCTACCTCGGAGATGCTATGTCCCATCTCTGGTGCGCCAACTATAACACAACGTTCAAACTCACTTAAATCTGGATAACCTGCCATTGCAGCAGCAGTAACCGATCTAGTATCTTTGCCAGACGCTTGCTGTCTTATATAGGCGCTGCCGAACGCATCGCGTTACTCTGATTGGTTTCATACCTCTGTTATTTGCATAGGCACGCCTATACCAGTTTTTTTGACCCTCTAGTGTAATTGTAGTTGTTCGCAACCCTCTTCTCCCCTCCTTACCACCTCACTCCACTCATATTCTCGCATTCGTCACGTCATTCAAAATACCAGTCCTGTGCCTGACTAGTTAAATACATCCTTGCTTGCTTGCTTGGCAGCGCTGCTTACTAGGCCTCCAAAACCGCGGGCTTCTAGCATTCGCCACCAGGGCAACAACACCAATATATAAATATATGTATTTATAAGGACCATCTCATGATCACAATCATTACCATCTCATTTTATTACAGGCAACGTCTTTACCCAGACCTAAGGGGAATAAATTCGCGGGATTATTCAGGCTTAGAATCAGCTTTTATATAATAAAAGACTGGCCAGGGGTTTACATAAATATTTGTCCAGTTTATAACTAAACCTGCATTCCTCAAAATACCGAATTAAAAGGGCAAAACTAGGTAGTAGCCACGCTGCTACCTCCTCCCACGATCTCTGTGCAGGCAGAGTCAGAGAGAGGTTAAATGTCAATGGGAACCAGGGCTTGACGGGGAGACCCGGCTTGCTCTAACATCAAAGCGAGCATGGCTCAGGAAGACAATTTTATGGGTGCGGTGGGAGGGAGGGTGTTAGCCTCTCTTTTCCGCAGCAATTCAAATGCAAGACAACTGGGACAGACAAGTGCCCTCCCCAGGGTTTGTACTGCCCCCGCGCTGAGGAGCTTGCTCTAGTGATGCAAAGCGGCGGAGCTACCAGGGCGACACGAAATTTTGTGTTATACAAAAAATCTTGAGGTTGATAGTCTGTATGTCTAAGTCGCCTATGTCCGAGGGACTTCTCGATGACGAAGCACGGCTTCGAGTCCCGCAGATAACAAAGTATGTTTTCAAAAATAAAAAAAATCAAGATGTAAGATTTGCATAAAAATTCTATATTAGTAGGCATATCGGACTCAAGTCGCGAAGGACATCGCTAGTCCCGTCAACATTTTGCGAAGCACATATCGACCCACGATGAGTCATCCATTTGAGGTGTCTCTATAGCTATGCTTCTGTCATATGGCACATGACAGTTGCTGTTTGACAAGATATTGCTCAACGAAGTCTCGAGCCAGACGACAGGACGCTGGGGATCACACCATCGAATCCGCACACTCGCGAGCATCCCTATGACCTACAATGTTGCACCATCTAATCAGACTCGAACTGACGACACACTCACCGACATGTTCGACGCCCAGCGGCATGTTTCCTGTTCACGAAGCACTTCGCGAAACTTGTCGCGAATCATTCACCTGTTGTGCGAACTCGCCTTCTCAAATCAAGAAACGAAACATTTCCGATATTCCTCTGGTAAAAAGTTCAGCTTATGACAGAAGACTTCCAGCCGTACATTTTAAATGTAAAAAAATAGGATCACTCTGAGAAAAACTATGTACAGCGTTCGCGTGAGCAGGGGTCACAGATACTCGCACCTACACACAAACCCCGCCCACGCACGCACACATTCATATATATGTGTATAAATGTACATACACGCTCATGTATAAAATTGTAATATTGTTACGCGCGGGGTAAATTGTAATATTGTTACGCGCGGATCCCGTACTGGGCGTAGCGCGTGTGCTGTCGTCCGACCGTGGTGGGGGAAGATGAGTGAGTTACCATGACGGGGCCGCTTTTAATTCACCTGGCGGGCAGGATGATTGACAGCTACCTGAACTGGCGTCACCATCCCCCCATCCCCCTTCAAGAGAAGTCGGCGGCATCGGTCTATTGAATTAACTTTCTGTCAGCTCCCTCGGCGCAACCCGACATGCGAAGAAGATTCTGGACCAGAAGGCCTGCCACTGTGAATACCACCGCGGCCGGAGGGTCGGGAGTTTCTCTTTGTGTTAGCCACCTGGCAAAGTGCGGCGGAGAAGAGTACATAGGTTTTCTCAGAGTGATCCTATTTTTTACATTTAAAATGTAACCCTTCCCACCACTGAGTGAGTCCTATCCGGCACTAAGGCCATGACCTACAGTACCGTAAACCGGTGTGTTCAGTACTTCACCGATTCGACCTGCGCTTAATCTACTGTCTTGTGGCCCAGCAAAATAAGTCGCTACCCAAGACAAAATATGACAAATGTACGCTTACAATGTGATCATTAAACCATGCATTTCTGTTTCTCTATTTGTTTTATTAAAATCTAAAGGTTATTAGGCGAAAATTACGTTCACAATTATTAAATTTAAAAAGTCTTGAAATGGAATTGATTGGAAGAGGGATGAAAGAGAAACTAGCCTACATGATTTCTCTTCCGTTAACCTTCGGGCATATACAGAAGAGTGAATTTTTTTTTTCCTTTTATTAGCAGCAAATTTATATTATAAGGTCGTTATAGTACATTGGTTTACTGCCATACATTAGCATATGTATTTAGACGAAATTCCAATAAAAAATTGTTTACACGTTATTTACTCGCATATTTGTTTATTTGCTACTAGTCGAAAATAAAGCACATATATGACTTACAGACGATTCGAATGCAGAACCTGGAAGTTCATGAGGCCTTATTAAGTTTATGACGTGCCCGAAATCCGGTATCAATTTATGTGCAAGAAATTTGTACTCTAGTGGTTCGGAACCCTTTTTAACCTTAGAGATCTCTAATTTTTCTGTTCGTAACCATCAGACGTAAAATTCTAGATTTTTAATTCGTGGCTCCTAGGAAACTCCTGCGCAACAATGGACGAGGAGTGCCTTAAAAAATTAGTTGCCGGGGTTTTATTAACAAGCCGTTGTTGCATCATATTTTAAGTCTGTCAGATAATGTTGTGGGCCGGACAGATTGCGGTTTGCCACATATTCCAGTTAGTGACGGGTCACCCACTCGCCTGGTCACGACTGGGTGAAACAATCTAATTCCGCATGGCAAAGGGAGGTTGACCCACACCCCCTCCGTGGAGAGATTTATTTCACCCCTCCGCTCCCCTCTGGGGTCGAGCGTTTCTAGCGGAGCTTAATGGCACGGTGGCAAACCGGGTTACCAATTCGCCGTGGTGCCGCTGGTCGCCATGGCAACCATGCAAAATGTCCGGAGGCGGTCTTCAACGACCGCGCNAAGGTAAATTGATACCCCCATCATCCCTTGCTCCTGCTGACCCCGTTCAACGAGCACGCTTTCTTCACTTGCGGTCGCCGCCGTTGTCATGCCGTGCAGTAGTACTTAAATCTCAACAGTAAATTATAAATAGACGCAAATAAACACAAGACCTAAAGGATAACACCGCATTCATCTGGTTACTCGTCGGTCATTGGTGACACAAAATACTTCATGTATTTTGAAGACCTTAAAAGATTTTATGTCACATTGTGAACGTGCCTGGTAGGAAAGGGGAAACGTAAGGACATGTCACCGCCCCACCCCCTTTCCCCTTTCTCAGCTCAGTAAATATTGAAAGGAGGATGTCACCCAAAAGATATGTCTAGATTTTACCATTTTTATTCAAATGTGGTGCCTTAAACTATTTTAAATTGTTCACAGCACTATTTGAAAGAAAATAAAATATTAATTGGGTTCATTAATTTGTAGGGATGACTGCAATTCGAGTCAAAATAAGATATTGAAATAAAAATGGGTGAAAATTGGCAGCCTGAATTTGTTGCTTAAAGCTAACCAAAACAATTAGGTTTTTCCCCCGGAAAAATGTCTTTATTACTTCGCGGTAATATATTTAGCTATTGCGAACCAGTTTAATCTCTCACTGTTCCAAACATTTGTTAAGATTGTGTTTTGCATAGGTGATATGAAATTACATACCTATGTGAACAGAAAACATGGAATATATAAATAATATGAGGACTAAATTTGAAGAATTTACTTTATCGTTTGTGGATGTCTGTAAGATACACAACTTGAGGAAAAATGTATGAAATTCAACTCTAATAGCCTTCGTTTTACTTCAAGGTAATCAAAGTCTATAAAGTTTCTCTTTTACGGGTAACTTGTGAGCCGTGGTCTTTCGTAAAAGAAGGGATAATCAAACGTATACCTAAAGTCCGGCTCTGGTTGTGATGTCCAGGATACGCTATCCATAAATATCTTAATGCCGGACCTACACTTACACAACCAACACCACGACCATCTGGACGCCAACTGTCACGACAGCATCAGTCATTTGGTGACTCATTTGGAAGAGAACCAGTCCCATTTCTAAAACAGTTTCTGCGCGTGTGTTGGTGCACCGTACTGGGAGAGCTGCCGCTTCTTCTTTCCTCCAGAAATACATATAATAAAAACACTTCCGGTCCAACATTTCCGGCCAGATCGCGTCATCTTCAAGCATTTAGTATTGGCTCACCTATGGAGCCAATAAGGAAGCAGTGACGTCACAACGCAAGTAGCACCCCACATCACCGGAGCGGAGCTAAGCTCAGTCTTTATTGTACAACCGGACGGCGTTTACATGCTGCTGTACTCGTGGTCGGACCTCGAAGTCAACCACCGTCGGCTACCAGCCACGCCGGACGATCCACGTATTCTCCCAGCCAGCACAGCTGAACAGCGATGGAAATTTTCATCCAAGGTAGGGATGGACATCTTGTACATATTTCTGGTGTAGAAGGGTAAAAAAAAATGTGTTTTCGATGCAGGAAAATCGTCGGTGCCAGACATGAGACGGCCGGGCGTCTCATCCTCCGCCCCTGTAGCTGGAGCATCCATGTAAAGAAAAGGGCAACATCCTTGGTCCATCGAAGATCCATCAGGGTGACCAGTCCTGGCGAAAACTCCAAAGGTCCCAACAGGGAGGACAGCATCCATGGCACCAGCGTAACTGGACTCACATGATGTTCTCCTTCCATGGAACTCCATCCAATAGTTTACTTTGCCAAACAAACCAGAGACAAAACAAAAATCAGCTCTCTCCACAGCTCTCTCCAATAACGTCAGCATTCTCAATGCTGGCTACACAAACGGGCAAAGTTCACTCTTTAACTGCGCCTCTTCGGCATCAATAAAAAAATCTGGCTCCCGTCACCATAACTCTCTAACCCTTCTCTTAGTTTCCCCTTTTTACTAGCCTGGTTTCATTTTCCCTCTTACAAAGACTAAAGAAAAAACATTTGATATACATTTCTACACTTTCAATTAAAAACCGTTAACACGAGATACTCTTACAACCTAAGTGAAACATGATAAATGAAAGTGAAATGAGCATGATCTGAAGAAATCGACTCCCGTCAATAAAATTTACTCTTACATTAAAAACAAACAACATTTAGGAGCGTATATAACATTTACACTGATAAACAACTTTAAATGTGACACATGAGCTTTACAAAACTTGTTGGGGTTCTCTTCATCCTCCAACATCTTCGTTAGAGGAGACAAAAATTTCCTAATAGCAAAAGGCCCAGCGTATTTTGGAGTCAACTTAGCACTAAAACTTGCTATCTTCACACAAAGAAAATGGGCTTCCACAATCACTATCACCAATCTTAATTGTTACATTATCTACCCTCTTATTATGTTTACTCGCTAATTTTTGGTGACAAGATTGCAAATTTTTAACTGCCTCATCCTATATGCCATCAAGATGTTGCGAATCAACAGATACCCAACAAAACTCATGTAATCCCCAGGCATAAATAAACGGGTGAAACACTGTTCTTCCCAAAACAATTAAGATAGAGCATGCTTAGTGGCATCACTTGCCACATTATTGAAAGCCAATGCCAGTCCAGCACATCGTCCCACTCACGATGTGTTCCACTTTGAAACGCACGTAACGCAGCTTTCAAATTTATTTTATAGCGTGCCACGAAATTTGCCTTTGTATGCACTAATTTTGTGCCCCACAAAACCATTAAATTTATCATCTCGACACAAGTAAATTATGTCGCATTATCTGTAACTATATACATTGCTAACCCAAACACTGGAAATAAACGCTGTCCTACAATCTTGCATAGTTCTCCGGACTTCATTATTCGCAAAGGGGAAAAAACACAAACTTACTGAAACTATCTGCTGCTACCAAAATTGATGAAAAACCAGCTTTACTCGGCAACGGCCCAAATACCTCCAGATACACTCTCTCCCCTCTCCCGTGGAAAACTGGCTACACTAGTACTATATTTCCCCATGGCACGCGTATTTCGTGGTTTTGCTTTCTGGCACTCTTCACAACTACGAACCCAGTTAATAATATCTTGGGTCATACCAGGCAAAAAAAAAAATTTATCTTCTCCGTGAAATGGTTTTGTCCTGCTCTAAATGACCGCCACAAAAGGAATTATGGTAATATTTGAACAAAACAGGGCACAAAACAGCAGGGACAAAAATGTCAAATTTTCCCCATTTTGGGTCAACATACCCTATCAAGCCCTTTCTGATTTCATATGATCCGCGATTTCCTATTAAAATATCAGATTTCAATTTCTGACATTCAGTGTTTGACCCTTGATGTTCTTGTAGTTTCGGATAATCCTGCGGAATTTCCTGTAATATAGCTGCCTCTCCCACATCCCTGTTGACCTTTCTTTCCGAGATTGTCATGATCTCAGATTTCTTTGGTTTCTCATTTACTAAAAACTCGTCATCGTCATACACGCTCGATAAACAATCTGCAACACAGTTATCGATGCCGTTTATGTGCTTTACATTATAACGATACTTAGTAAGACGCACCAACCATCGCGCAATGTGACCTGGAAGTTTAGCAGTAATTAATACCCAACTGAGAGCCTGATTATCCGTGTGCAAGGTAAACTCGGAGTGCTCCATATATTCAGAAAATGTTTCCATTCCGTATATAATGGCTAAAACTTCCTTCTCGTAAACGGTATATCGTTGTTCAGCTGGTGTTAACGATCTACTCACATATGCCACGGGCGCCAAATTTTCCCTCCAGTTTCTGGCATAACATTACTTCCAAACCCTTTGAAATGACACCAACCAGAAGAGTAAAATTCTTATCAAAATCGCGTAATTTCAATTTCTTGAAAGCACTGACCTGTTCACTGCCCCAAAACCAATCTACTCCTTCTCTTAAGTACATTTAGGGGCTCAGTTATTTGGGCAAAATCATATATGAACTTGGAATAAAACCCAACCGTACCCAATAAACGTCTTATTCATATAATATTTTTTGGAGATGGGAGATTTACCACTGGTCTTATTTTTTCTGCATTCATTGGCAATTTTCCCTTTTAAATGACGAACCTCAATTAATGAGCATGATTCTGCCCCCATGTAATTTTTTCTGTGTTAATTGTTGAACCACTCTCGCGCAAAGCCTCAGTGGTTTCCAAATGATGCAAGTGTTCTTCAAAACTATTGCTATATGCACACACATCATCATCAATGTAAGTAAATAAGAGTTTCGTACTGGTACTTCCCCAAAACCTTGAACAGAATACGGAGCATACTTTGAGGACCCACATTTACTCCCATTGGCAATCTTTTCTATTTAAATTTCCCCCATGGTGTTACAGAAGCCAATATTTCGCGACACTCGGGATGTAGCTCGCACTGCAAAAAAGCTGAGTTTAGATCGAAAATAGAAAAATACTTTGCCTTCCCGATATGTTGAAAAACTGACTATGGTGGGTAACGACTGTTGATCCACAAATATATGTTTATTAACACGGCGATAATCACATATAATGCGATACTGACCCGGAGTTTTCTTTGGCAACAAGAACGCAGGACTAGAATAATTACTCCTCTAAAATATCCTGTTCCTACATTTCCTTCACAAGTTTTTTAAAATATACGAAATTTAGGAGGCGAAACACGGCAAGGCACGGATGATGCTACCTCATTGTCCTTCAATCTCAATTTAATTGAACGCGTCGTCACTACATCCGTGTATTCCAACTTTAAAGCCTCAAGCTGTTTCCGCTGTTAAGTCTGTCAAATCACTTGCCTGCGTCACGCGGTATTTAACGTGGTCGGTAGTCAATTTGCATGGCTGTAACGGACCAAAATTAAAAATCTGTTCCTTCCTAGCAATATTGANCTACCTCATTGTCCTTCAATCTCAATTTAATTGAACGCGTCGTCACTACATCCGTGTATTCCAACTTTAAAGCCTCGAGCTGTTTCCGCTGTAAGTCTGTCAAATCACTTGCCTGCGTCACGCGGTATTTAAAATCTGTTCCTTCCTAGCAATATTGAAGGTGGCACGGGTCCGACCCAAAAATTCTACGTAAATTATCACATCGTGACTCAAAAGAGGCAACACTTTAAAATTTGTTTTCCACGAACAATTATTAATTTTAATTTTGCACCTAGCAATACAACTTGAGTGTATTACCTAACCATTTGCTAGAGAAAAACATATTGTATCACTTTTACTAATTTTCACACTACCTTTAATCAAAGTCCGTAGTAGCATATTTGGCTATCTTTCTGACTTATTAATTAACTAGATGCGTGTGAATAAATTAAAGCAGAAACTTTAATTTTATTGTTTATCACTACTGGTATATACATCAGTCCATATTTCATGTATGACCGCAAACTATTTACATTATGCACGCCTACAATTGTTATGCGCTGCGGGCAGTTCCTACGCATGTGACCCTTCTCCTTACAAAAAAATAAACTACATATTTTAAAGAAAATGGCGGACGTTTTGACTCTGTGTTCAACGTATTTTATTACTATTTTTATTCTCCTCACTATTTCCTTCCGTTTCCTTGGCTTTTCCTTTACTTTCCTCTCTATAAAAACATTTTTCGGCCAGATGGTTAGTATGGCCACATACAAAACATGTTTTTCGCTCATCTCCTTTCTTTTAATCCTGATTTACCCAACTAGTTTTCCTTGCACTTTCCCCTCTACAAAGGTTTTCTCCACATATATATGTAACTAACTCTAATAACTGAGCTAGAGTAGCGGGTTTCGACACAAAAGCAAAGTATCTACTGCATTATGGTAATAGGTTAAAAAATATTCTTTGCGTGAATTGTTTTTCATTACAGGGCAAGCCTAACACACCCACAATCCCTTGTGCCTCTTCAACATACTGTTTCACATTCTGGCCCGACTTTTGAAAAGATGAAAACTTTCCAACAACTGCAAATGCAATTTCATAATAGCACATTCTGAGGCAACTTCCTGAATGCATGTCTTGGCTAGCTTCACAAGGTTCCAAATCTCTTTTTTTGCCTGACTGGTAGAAGTTCTGAAGGAACCGTAAATACCGTAGCAGCAGATAGCACTTGTCGCGTACAATAATTTAAACTCAGCACGTTTGTTAAATGCAGCTAAAAGCAACACTACAGCGGACAAGGACGTTGGCTGAAGGTCAGGGATCTTATCGATCAATTCATGCGGAACGGAACGGAACGTAACGTAACGGCCGTAGTATTCGGCAGAACTCACCCGCGACAACAGCTGTTTCGCTAGCTTCGACGTAACCTTTTCGTACGAGAGCACTCACCTTGACACGTAGTTCCGCAATCCCATCTGTCGCGACTACCGTTTCACCTGCTTCCGTCAACATTTTCTCCAACACGACTTCAGACAACGAGTGGATCCAAGCCGTAGACATGTTTAAAACCAAAGTTAGACGCAATCCCAAAACAATAACGCGAAACAAACTGCAACACGTTTGAATGTGGGCTCCCTCTTCTCTTCCACACGGTGGACAAGGTCCTTGGTACGATTTTTTTTTCAAAAACACGCCTTTTAAAAATTGCCCCTGTACCGGAATATTGCCAAAATCTCAGCAGACTGCGCAGATTTTCTGTGACCCCGAGAAAACCTGTTTTTTTCGCCTCCTTGGCGAACAGGGCAAAGTCTCCCGATAATCACATGCAATGTCAACGCCAGCACCTCAAACTGCCAGCAATTTTCATTCCCAGCAACCTTTGCAAGATTTATTCTCATGTTCTCTTTACTGAGAACACTACTATTCAAACAGATTAATTGTCTTGCTTCAAGGTAAGATGTTACGTCGAGCATCAAATGAATATTGACCCTGCCAAGTAACGTACTGTGTGTGCACATCCTATGGAAAAGAAAGGACACCATTGTTTCCCTTGTAACGTTATATAACATATTAACGTATTTTAATGATTACGGAACACATTAAAATATTTCATTTAAAAATGTTAGAATGACAAAATCTCTGCTCTACATTGAGCATAAATACAAATTTTTGTATTACATTCTTTCTTGTACGGAGCATTCAGTCATAACAGTAATGATCTAAACCCCCATAAAGTTTCCGCTCCAAAATATGAGCTTTTATCTGAAACTATTTCGCTGCAACTCCAATGTGAACATAAAATATTTTAAAAGTATTTACTGACAAAAATGAAAACCTGTTTTTATAAATTTAAACTTTAAAACCTATAATATTTTTAAAGACCCGAAGGGTCTTCGGCATACTTATATTTTATTGTGTCCATGAACATTGACGGGAGCCGATTCCTTTCGTCCTCTACCCCAGCCAAGGTTTACTAACCGCTTCCACACACATGGAAGGCAATCACTAGGGATATATATTGTTCCAGAAATGCACATTAATAAAAACACTTCCGGTTCAACATTTTCGGCCACATCGCGCAATCTTCAAGCATCTAGGATTGGCTCACCAACGGAGCCAATAAGGAAGCAGTGACGTCACAACGCAAGTACCGCCACACATCACCGGAGCGGTGCTAAGGTCAGTCTTTATTCTACAACCGGACGGCGTTTTCATGCTACTGTACTCGTGGTCGGTGTTCATACGTCTGTCCCCATCAGACCTCGAAGTCAACCACCGTCGGCTACCATCTACACCGGGCGATCCACGTATTCGCCCAGCCAGTACAGCTGAACAGCGATGAAACATATCATCCAAGTTAGGGATGGACGTCTTGTACATATTTCTGGTGTAGGCGGGTAAACAAACCTTAGTTTTCGATGCAGGAAAAACGTCGGTGCCAGACATGAGACGTCCGGGCGTCTCAAGGTCATAATTTATAATATAGTATTAGTAACATGTCTTACAAAATTACAGGATGACAATCTGTTGTCTAACGTTGTTTAAAAAAACTACTTATTTCTGTGGACAAAAGTCAAGATGAAGTTCGCGTGACATCATCCAAGATGCTAAATATGGTGTCACGGTTCCTGCTATTGTGAGCGGGAAAAAATATGGGTTTTCTGCGATCCCATGTTTTATATTTACAAAATATGTCGTTTTTCTATCGCATTTTCATTTACCTTAATTTTTTTAATATATGTGAATTTTTCGGTATCTGCGTGTTTTCCAATCATCATTACCAGTACCCATGTAAACTGTGTACGTGGGTTGTGTCTGGGTGCTCTCATATTTCTACATTAAACATGTATGGTAGAAGATCTTCAGGCTCAGTGCAAGGAGTGTGAGACTGGCAAACATGAAGTATAAATAAAATTCTCAACAGGTGTCAGTCCACAACAGTCAGTCTGCAGAAGTCAATCTGCAGGTGTCGGTCTTCAGGAGTTAGTATGCAGGAGTCAGACTGCATGAGTCAGACTGCATGAGTCAGACTGCATGAGTCAGTCTGCATGAGTCAGTACTGTGCAGGAGTAATGTGTATGAATTCAGGTATGCTTGAAAGTAATGCAAGCCACTGACGATGTTAAATTGAGTTTTTCATGTACGACCACATGCATACCTTCAATAACTGCTCAAAAATTACATGGAAAACAATGTTGTTACTATGTCAAGACCTTCAGTGAAGATGATTGCTTCAAGAACCCATCTCATGCAATTCTTATGGCCAGTTGCACCATTGAGGTTAATCTCTCTATCCGAGATCATATCTTAACTTGATCTAAGAGCGACACAGAAAATAGTTGCACCATTCGAGTTCAGAGCATGGCTGGAGATAGATATGAACTTAATTTCGAACTGCTGGGTGGTTCTAAATCCCGATCCGAGATATGAGAAGTGTCTGAAAGCACTATTAAATATATTTATTTACTAGAAATAAATTAAGTAGTATTTTAATCATTTAAAAATGGATTCAGTGGAGACATTTTACAAAATTTTAAGATCCAATGAAATTATTTAATTAAAGATGTATTAATGTTTTGTAAAGAGGTAACGAAATTCATGCTTATCCCTCCGAGAAAACACAGCGGAAAACTGGAAAAGCCATTCAGAATATCAGAAACTGTCCTAATTTTCCGCACGAGCTAAATTGCAGTCCCACGTCGACTTTCTTGCTCGCGAAAGAGCAGCCATCGCTGACAAATGTAGTTTGAAAATATGCTAACAGTTAGCACTAATTACAATTGTTTCTTTGAGAAATTAAAACCACATTATTTTACCTGAATATTATTCGTAAAATTCGTATGACAATTATTTCATTTAAAACAGATAAAACATAGCACCATCTGTTTCTATGTACACTACCTTCTCCAATAATAATGGTATTAAAAACAACGAAAAAAGTGTGTGCGAAGTGTTTCCAATCAAACTAAACAACTGAAACGGAATTTTTACGTTGCATTTAACTAAATTATATGGTAAAATATCCTAGTCTTAATAGATAATATCCACAAAAACTTATTGTCTCCGAACTTCGAAATAAACAGTTGCATCATGATGTAACGAAATGAGTCATTAACAAACAGTGTTTCATCTCAATTCTAGTTCCGAACCGAGATCAGAAGATCTACAATCGGAACTCGGCAGTTCGAGTTGGTGCAACACTCGTACATTGGAACTCGGATCCAACTGAAAATCGTGTTTGAACTGAGATCTTAGGATCTCGGTTCAGGGCTGGTAATGGTCCAACCGGGTATTACCTGCTATAAATCTTCGAGACAGTTAACTCGAAGTGATAACTTAAAAAAAACACATCAAGGCCGACAAATTTAGTGTTCTTTCGCCCACTAATAAACAGCATATGTTGACATCGTTACAACCTGTTAATACACTACGTGATATGTTCACAGACGATGAGGCAACTCGCATGATGAAGCATTAGGACAATGGGCCCATGCAGTTTATGCAAGGCGACGCACTGAAGGAACATATCAAGATCGGCAAGGGTTCGTCTATTGGGAGCCAGCAAGTGATGTCATCAACACCTCTTCCTACATCGATGGTTACTAATCCCACAGACAATTATGACGAGACACTTAATGTTAATGATGGAATGAGAGACCCGCGACATGTGGTAGAGTCGGTTTTTGCGGATTTGCATTAGCGATACTTTCGTGTGAATTCGACGAACTTCAAAATAAAATATCGTCGGTGCTAACTACTGATAATGACCATGCGACTTCTACAAAAAAAAAGTAAACTTGATATCGAGGACGAAACAGGATGTGAAGACGATCATGACGACAGCATTGATGATAATAACCATGAGGACAGTGTTGATGAAGTATCTCGTGAGAAAAGGATGATGAATCTCCCGACATTCGCACACATTAATCCAACGAGTTTCCTGGGGTAAGTGGTGTGAAGAAGGCAGAAGGCATCAAGAACGCTCATTGCATGTTTCCCGAAGACCCGATATAAATTGTTTATAGACTCATACATTTGATTGAACTGCAAAAATGCGGGGATCTCTCACACATTTTTGAGATATCTTCAATCATCAACGACCTGAAGGATCGGGGTATATAGCAAATGAGACTGTTTGCTACTATCCATTATTTCCAAACATCTGAAAAACTTAATAATCGAATGTACAAAATGATTTGAAAGATAGAATGTGTAAAATAAGTAAACAAATTAAATTCATGTGACCATTGTAGAGTGTGTTTTATTTTCTTATACAGTTCCCTTCTGTTTATCTGAAAGACTTATTAATTCAGTGGTACATACAGTCGATTGCGAGTCTGTTTTAGGTAAAATTTATGCGAGCATGTACAGGAGGAGGGCTATGGTGTGATCTGAAGTATTATACCTTATCGTAGGTCAAGTGGTGGGGCTACCCAGCCTGTTACAATTCCTGGATCACTGATGCAGACACGATTGGTGAACACTGAACACTTCAATTAATATACCTTTGTATATGAATTTTTTCAATTGTGTTTTCTCATGTTGTACATAGCTGAATAAAATTAGTTTTTTTTTAATATGTTGGGTTTTATTTTTCTTTTAACATATTGACGACATAAAACTACCTGCTTTTATATAAAGATATATTAAAACAATAAATACTTATGTTGAAAATAAAACAAAAATCAAATACAACAATTTACGTACTTTGGGGGTATGGACCTCGTCGCCATTCGATTCAGGTCGATAGTACTCGTGCCAACAGTAAATTAACTCTGGCAGCTGATATCCGAAACATGAGCTACCAGTGCGCTCTAGTGGGCGTTAATAAAAATAAATGGACAGTGAATGTGGTATGCTGAAGAAGGGGGCTGGAACGCAGCCGACTAAACAGCCGATAAAAATTGGCGAGGGCCGGTTGTGCCAGGATCTTAGGAGCTACATCTGTCATCGAACTCTGGATCTCCTGCATGTAAGTCTTTAAAACAGTTTTACACATTTTTTTTTTTTAGGAATTTCTTGGAATTCTTTGGGTTCAGGTTATTCAAGGTCTTGGGTACGGGGTCAAGGTCATGAATGTGAGGTCAAGGTCACCCATATGCAATATGGCGTCATCCAAGATGGCAGCCAATCGGTTCTGGCTCTGATCCCAGATCATGTTGTCCCTGAGGCGCCATTAATATTCTGCTTATGATTTTTCAGGATTTGGCTCACATCTATCGATATTTCTAATTAAACTTTTAAAATAAGCATACATTTTGAAAATAACTTTAATGAACTATCATGATTTTAAAATGCATTTTATCCTAGTCTGGCATCTCTAATCTCACAGCTTCATTTTTTTAAACAATATTCTTCAGGTTTATTTAATTTTACTTTAGAATAATATGTTCTTTAAGTATCTGTAGCATGGAAAAATTTTCCTCTAATGAAAACGATATTGCATTAAAATTAATTTTGATAAAATTTTAATCCAATAATAACTATATTTCGTTTGTACTATATCATAAGTGTGTATTTTTTATCTCTTTTGTTTGTTATTTTTAGTTGATAAATGTCAAATGTTCATTAAAATAATAAACATTTATCGAAAAACCAAATTCCTTTACAATGGTGTGTGTGTGTGTGTGTGTGTGTATATATATATACATAATATATATATATACACACACATATATACACCATTGTAAAGTAATTTGGTTATATATATGATAAATATCAAATGTTTATTAAAATAATAAACATCTCTCTCCCTCTCTTTCTCTCTCCCTCTCTTTCTCTCTCCCTCTCTTTCTCTTTCTCTTTCTCTTTCTCTCTCTCTTTCTCTTTCTCTTTCTCTCTCTGTCTCTTTCTCTCTCTCTCTCTATCTCTCTGTCTCTTTCTCTCTCTCTTTCTCTCTCTCTCTTTCTCTCTCTCTCTTTATATTTCTCTCTCTTTCTTTCTCTCTCTCTCTCTCTCTCACCCTAGCAGCAACTTATTTGGCAGGGGAGAGTTTCAACTTAAAGCACTCGGTCCGCGGCCGTTAACCACATGAACTGATTAGTTTACTGATCACGTGGTCGAGCACAGCCACTTTGCCTATTCTCGAGTTTTTCAACGCGTGAGTGTTAATGTCTGTTTCATATAATTATTATGTTGATTTTCTTTCAATTTGGCAAGTTCTTGTTCCAGGCTACGCCCGCGTTTGTAACCATATGCTCGTAAGTTGTTTTTCATATCAATAAACATCCATCGTCATTATAAGTGTTTTGCTTTATTTTTCAGTGTAATTGAGTGCCTCAGTAATTCTTATGTTAATTAGGCATCGCCGTTTTCTCCGGCGTGAGGGCTTGTAGAGTGTACGCTCCTAGACCTGGTATACTTCATTTCATATAAGTTGGCCAGATTGACGTATATGAAACAAACAAAGTGCCATTTACAAAATCCTGCATCAGCTGATGCACGAACGAAAAAAGTTAATATTACGTTGGCTATTCTTAGTGCACTGCCAACGCACATTAGACCAGCAGAAAATACGCGATAAGAAAGAGTTCCTAGATTAATTAATATATTTTATTTTACGTGGTCATAAAACAGCAGTTTTTAGTGTTAGAAACTAAACTTCGTGCTAAAGTGGAAATGCATAGGTGTTCAAAGTTAAAGGCACATTAAAACGATTCATATCCAAATGAAACGCAATTTCAAAACCTTTTTTCACGTCTTAATCGCCCCTCTCCAACCCCGCTTTACTTACGCGCTTGATATTAATTCCAAAAGCATACAGAAATATTGCATAATATTGTTGAATAATTTTTTTCTAATAATTTGACGAAATATAATTTAAATGCGTGTCGTTCCGAGCCAGTAATAGAAGAACAGTCAACTTTAAAAAGGCACTATCTATTGAGCAAATTAAGCGGCTCAGACCTCGCTCTGCCATGTTGTGCGCACCATCTATCGGATATTTTCCGAAGCATTACCAGCCCGAAAAGAATAGTGTTCGTTTGCAATTTATAATAAATATCCGAACAGATACCAATAGTTTTATTTTTCGCGAGATCTGCATAATTTTTAAAGTAACATATATTTCGTGTTCAGTGATTTTGAGTACTAGTAATTTATACTCGGCAGGTAATGGTTCGTCTACGTAAATTATACGCCATATTGATCTCCGAAAACCCATTTACTTGTTTTCGAAGAAGTGGGACACGCGTGAATAGTTTTTAAGCAATTTTAACATTATTCCACGTCACGTATTTCCAACTCGAATATATTAGCTATAATGTCCAACGTGTGATAATAGCTACAACTACCGTTTTGCAAATGTTATCCCAAATTCACTGTCTCAGGCAAATTAAAAATGAGTTAGCAAATATTACATTTTTTGCAAGGTTTTATATGTTTTACTTTTATCACCTACTAATTTTTTTAGACAGATGTAAGTCTAAAATATCTTAAAATTTGTTTAGCATTACATTTTTGTAGTTACTTAAGTTTAAATTAATTATTTACATTTTTGCCCTTTAACATAACAATTTACTGACCGATTTATGTACACATTACTGTTACTACAATCGCAGCTACGTATTTCTGAGTAACAAGTTTGCCTAAAATGTCCCACGAACAGTACATTGACCAGGGAATCGATCGGCTGATGATGACAGCATCAAAATAAACAACATCGTTGCCATGTGGCCGATCAGATGATGGCGGAAGGATACATAGTCAGATGTAAACAGTGGCGCTACTTTCGCAGACCTGTCAGAATCTGGCCAACTTACTTGGAATAGCTAGCTAGTCCCGAACCTTAATTCACGTATTTTCCAACTACGGTACGCAACGATAACTGCCTCCAGGGATAGGCTCAAAATCGCCACACTACCGAACGGTGCACGGCCCTGAGATCAGCGAGTCTCCTGCCCTGTCCCAGCAAGGGCATTATAATTTGTTTAGCTGTATGGCACCCTTCACCACCATAATCGTTCTCCATCGCATCGTAGCCGCGGCCTGAGACCCCCTGTGGCGATACCATCAATCATCAATCCATAGTCAGTCCATCTGTTTGTCATTTATCCCCCATCCATACGTTTAGAAAAACTATTCATTCGTCGACTATTTATAAATTTGTAATTGGTGACTACATCAATGAGTTTTATACAGTCCACTATCTGCGCATTTAATAATTAGTCTACATTCATGTTCTGTATATAAAATATTGACCAATTGACTGATCATGCCAAAGGACCATATCGAAGGACCAACCATACTAAGCACCCATGCAGACAGGCCCATATCAACATACCTCAGAAACCAGACCTCGAAAATAAGATCTCGAATTCACAGCTCACCAACCATCAAGGCCGACTGATTATACTAAACAAATATACCAGCTATACCAGACAACACTACAGCCATACGAAATGGCCATACCAAACGATCACACACCAGCAGACCAGTCCAACCGAACATGAAGACTAGCTGGCCACCCAAAATGCACACACCAGGACCAGCCAACAAGACCAACTAATAAGATCGGTCAGCCCATACCACCCATATCAACTAACCATATAATTTATCCGTACATACACATTTAATGTTTAATCATTCAAAGACTGCCCTTTTTTTACTTGTTGCCAGCATTAATAGGCTACAAGTATGCAGTCCAGGGTCTACATACTTGTACTCGTAGTCTGATTAATACCTGTATGCAGATCTTTTGTAATTGTGTGCTTACAACACTGCTTTAAAAAGATTATTTTATCCATTAAGATTTTCAGCAGCAATACGTTCATAATATCATGCTACATAACCCCGGTCCTTCAATTCATAGATAATTGAAGATATCTCTTTAATATGCGAGAAATTCCCACCTTTTTGTAAATTGGTCAAGCCTAAATCTATCAACAATTTTATCTGGGTCTTCTGGAAATATATAGGCAAGGCTCTTGTTAGGCAGGGCTCTTGTAGTCTTCCACCGCCTTCATGCGGCTCCTTACAGAAAACCTGGTGAGGGGATGTGTGACAGCATCGAGAAAATCGCCATCGTCTTCAGCGCCAACACAGTCTTCATTATCGTCTTCATCACCTTTCTCATTTTTTAACACTGAGTTTCCTTTCTTTAGCAGTTGGGGCATCGTTGGTGACATTAGTCTTCAAAGCTATTGAAGCCACATTTTTTTTTAAGTTCGTGCAGTTTATGTGCCAGTTTAACAAGTGCATATTTCTCACTAACCGACTGTATGGCATTCCGTTTCGTCGCTTGTATAGTGTATGTAGGGAGATTATGCATACAGAGGTTAGCAGACATGGCTGAGGACAGGCAGTTTGGGACTCGGTCATGATGGGCAAGACATGTTTTGTAATAAACACTACATGGTGTCAGGTGTTTAGAATGCTCGTAAAGGCATTATAATTACGGTAATGTCGGCAGACATCGCGGTCGCGGTAACCAATAATTTTCCAGGTATAGAGCATTGCCGGTAATGTTAAGTTCATGGTCGGAACTGTAGAGACGAGCAGGGAGAAGCAGCGCAGCGCACATCACAATGGCGAGCGCCACACAATTTCAAATTGTGCCTCCCGAAAATTTCGATTTTCGTTAGCCATCGGAATGGAACAAATGGATATGACAATTCGAAAGGTTTCGAATCGCATCAGGACTGTGTGAAAATCGGAGGAAACGCAAGCAAACATGCTGATATACTGCATGAGACCAGAGGCGGACGAGATGTTAGACTCGTTTACTTTGAGGGAAAACCAAGTAAAAAGACATACAATTGTGAAAAGTCGATTTGAGTCGTTCTTTTCGGTGAGCAAAAATCTTATTTATGAAACAGCTAGTTTTTTTTAACGCCGGCAACAATTTCACAACAAATGTTGGAAATGTGCTCATCCAGTGTCATTGCAGTAGTTCATACGACGTATTAAATACTGGCGGACGCGTTAAAAAAAACTCCTGGTACGTCTTGCACTTGATCGCAGGCAACCATAACCCTCGCTGAAAGGTCCTCTTCAGATGCCACGGGTGTCTCGTGCACACGCGCCTTAATAAATCCCCACAGTCAGAAGTCTAATGGCATAAGGTCCGGGGAGCGTGGTGGCCAAGCACGAGGCCCACCCTGTCCTCTCCAGTGAGTGAGATACTCTGTTGAAGGGTTCACGCACAATCCTGATTAAATGGAGTGGTGCACCATCATGTTGCAGCCACATCCGTTACCTAATGGTGAGCGGAACATCCTCCAGTAACTGTGGCAATCTGAACTGCAGGAAATCATAATATTGAAATTTTGACACATGGTTCGGCAGCAAGAATGGGCTAATAAATAACATTGTTCCCCACTATGCCGGCCCAAATGTTGATGGCAAAGCGGTGCTGGTAGCCTCTCGTTACAGTTGCATATGGGTTGGAGTCGTCCTACAAGTGGATGTTTCTACTGTTTCAAAAGCCTTCCTGTGTGAACGTGGTTTAGTCTGTAAACATTACAATCGCTGAGAAATCAGGATCAATTTCACACTGCTGCATGAACTACCGGCAAAATTCTAGCTGAGGGGCATAATCTGCTGGCCCCATTGGCCCTACGTGCATGGTATGATCGCAGGAGCTGTTTATGGAGGACACATACTGTGCAATTCAATGCATCCATTATCCGTGCAATCGCCTGGGTGTTCGTCGAAGCGTTTTCCGCTATATTATCTAAGACCGCCTCTTCAAAATCCGTAGTGCGGATGGTTCTCGGTCGATCAGGTCCACATCGACGCTGAAACGTGCCCGTTTCTCGTATTCGCTGTGTAGGGTATGCGAATGTCTGGTGGTTCGGCTCATGTCGTTCAGGGTATCTTTGGCTGTTTACACGCGCAGCTGTCCTGTCGTTGCCTCTCACTTCACCATACACCAATACCATATTTTGTCATCTCTAAATTTGTGTACTCGTCCATGTTCATGTCTGCTGTATCTAGTAAATCGAAGCAGTGACAGACTGTGAATAAGAGGCCGATTGGGCAGACGGGGCAGGAAACTACACTGCTCAGGAGGGGGGAAAGGGGGACTAGCTGTGACGTTTAACATCGTGCATCATACTACCAACATGTGTTTACCACCGGGAGCAGGACGTGTTGCCTACCCACCAAGCCATTGCCTTGCTACCACTGTACACTTCGTTTGCATGTTACATGGAAACGGTGGGTTCTAGAGTTGCAACTAGGGGGGCCTTGTTTTATGCTTACGACGTCCTATTTCATATGGTGGTATCCACACTCAATTTAACCTCACGGTGTAAATGTTGAATTCAATCAAAGTGTGCCAACCTCTCTTATTTACACGATGGGTAAGTGTACGAAGTACCATACCTTCTTTTTATCCAAGATCTTGGTTTAATTACTCCGTATACCAATTTGTGTTCCTCTAACACAAGTACTTTGCATAATATCCCACGTAATATGCTTCTCGCCCACCGCCTGTAAGGGCTTGTACATTAATTTTTTGAAATGGGCTATGGGTGTCCTACGTCAATCTTCCTCTTTTCTGGTCACAAATCACGTGCCCGAATTTTTTACAAATGTTTTCTTAACATGTTGTATACATAAAAAAAATGTGTGTGTGCACACGCGTGCGCATGTGTTAACACACACGCACGCGCGTGCACAAACACACAAATCAATACTAATACAAAACTAAATTTTCTGGGTTTTTTTTTCTGTTTGGTGGTTACACGGAATCCAAGTTTGTGTGTGTGCGCGCGTGCGTGTGTGTGTGTGCGCGCGTGCGTGCGTGTGTGTGTGTTTCTGTCTGTGTTTGTGTTTGTCTCTGTGTATTTGTCTCTGTGTGTGTCTCTTTCTGTATGTGTGTGTGCATGTATGTGTGTTGGCCCATTATTGTACACGCTATATCCAAAAAACAAAGCGCCAAATAAAGTTATTTTACAAAAATACTGGAAACATTCCAGCTCATGTATGTTGAATTATATAAACGATTGTATAATAAAAGGACTGACAGGACCCTTCAATTAGCCATGTTCCTTCAGGAGCTCGGGCACCATTGCTGCAGGAATGCCAGCAACAACTTCTTTCATCAGGGCTAATTGTTCTTAATAGCCAAGGTACCCTTTAAATTAAGTTTTTGAAACACACAAATTTTCAAAGGAATTTTAAACTGCAGTCAGAAGCAGTTTTGGCTCATATCTTACTTGATTTTCATGATATTCAGGATAGCATTTTTGCAAACATAAAACTGTCTAGATCGGTTCATGTTTAGCTCTTTTCCTACCTTTAGTAATATAAACAATTTTTTTTTTTTTTTAGTTTTTTTTAGTTTTTTTTTTTTTTTAGAGTTGCACTAAAAACTTAGCTCTTTCACAGACACTCCACACTGTTTAATACAGCTCACTCCACTGTCACCAGTCATCAAAGTTTATGGCATATGAACTTATATTCCAGAAATAAAATGCTCCTTGATACTTAAGCCATTACTATTTATCCAGTAATGTTTTGACCTGTTACTACCATGTTAAGCCAGGTCTGAAGTGCAGCAATTTGGCCGCATAGTGTGACTGCAATCTTATTATGAGCCTTTTTTTAGATGACAAGTTCTTGTCTTTACATAAGCAACCATAGAGTCCACAAACACTACCATTTGGATTTGTCAATCACCCTAGTTTCAAATATTGAACTAACTTCAATTTGTTTTAGTTGTTGGAGGGAAAATGTTATTAAAACTGTGTACAGCCGCCTTTCTATTTCACTACAAACAGGAAACAAAGACATGCAAAGTTGTTTTAGATACAATATTCTTTTTAGGGTAGAGATTCATGCTGGGGGAAATACTGATCTAATGGCTTACCTAGTATGTGATGACAATAATCACTTAAATTGCAAACACTGGTGTAAGAATGGGTTGAGCAAATACAAACGTGCAATATGTATGATGAAGAGAGCACTTGTGCACTGAGTTTGGAGCGACGAGTGTGTGTTCAGATCACACTGGTCCCAACAATTGTCAAGTGACATGATATCTCATATCTTAACACATTGCTCAATCATGTCAGGTGAATTGCCTTTGCCTGTGACAGACACTTTATGAGGAAAAGAAACACCAGTTAATCAATTTCCCAAACATACAACTTTGTATCAAAAATAGGCATCGATAATTTCATGGGGCCGAATTGTCTTGCAGCAGACCCAGATTTGTAGATATGTCCGAGAGATACTTTTCATTCCGCTCACACAGAGTGAACCTACAAACTACAGGTGACACCAAAGTATTATTTGGTATGTCTCGTAGACACTTCTCTTTGTGTTTGCCAATCGAGCAGTGTGGTTGTGCATAAAATGGTCAACTATATATTTAAGGGTCTTGCTTATGTGACAGGAAGGTTGGACAGGTGATGGCTCATACATAACCCCCAACATGACTCAATTTGTGAATGTTAGTACCAAGTAACTCAAGCACACTATGATCAGGAGGTACTGTTTTCTTTAGCCCTACTGTGATTAAGGGCATTCCAGAGACTGAAATTATTTTCTACATTTTTAACAATCACATCCTTATCTGTTATGATACAAAATTAGTCTGGAAAAGTAGGTATGACAATAGAGGAAAACTATTTTCCAAAATGAGTGAAACGAGTTATACGGAATTTAAATATACACCTTCCTTTCTACAAATCTCATAATCAAACAAAAATTATTACATTAGGTTACAACTCAAAATTATCATTAATGTTATTGCTATGTCATGAAAAACATTTCTTGAACATTTGTTATGGTTTGCAATTATTTCAGTTTTAACTTTTGATATAAAATTAAAAGTCGAAATAGTTATAAGTTAAACCCTTACCACAAGTGAACTAACTTCGGATATTAAATAAATAGCAACATGTCATTCTTCACTTCAGCTGAAACCAAACTTTGTGTTAAATAATTTTTAAAATTTTTACAAACCAAGGTTTTAAGTAAAAATTATGATATTTCCAATAAAACTGACATTATAAATTAGTTTTTTTTTTCAAATAACTGGCATTTTTATTAACCTCCTCAAAATCTAGAAAAAAAATATGTTTTGCTCTAAAAAAAGTTTTAACTATGCTACAAAGGTTTGCCTGTTAAGATTTTTACAACATTTTAGGAAAACTAGTAGGTGTTGAAAAGTATTCACATTTACAGGTCTTCAAGGGTTTATTCCAAAAAAACAGAAACATTGCTCCAATTGTGTTTCAAATACATAATTTGTTCACATGACATCACAATATGAGAACAGATGTGGGTAACCAAGTAGTTGGGGCATCACATGAAGAGGATCAGAAGTGACTGCTGTGGCCTGCGGACAGTGTTATCCTGATGGGTGTGGCGGTGTTGAGACGCATTCGCACAGGGCACTGCAGGTAGGAAGCGTGGTGCGGGCCACCACAGTTGCAGCACGTGGGTTCATCACGTGGATTTGAGCACAACTCCACATTGTGGCTCATCCCACAGCGCACGCACCTCGGTTCATGGCGGCAGTTGACTGCCGTGTGCCAGAAACCCTGAACCATATCACATGTCAGTGGGACACTTTTAAAATAAAACTTCAAAAAACTACTCTGCTTGTAGCTGCATAAATTATAATACAATTAATTACTAAATTGAGTACTTACCATAATCATGGCAGTGAATTATGATTAAGAATATACACTGGGGCGACAAAAGTCATGGGATACCTCCTAATATCGAGTCGGACCTCCTTTTGCCCTGCGAAGTGCAGCAACTCGACGTGGCATGGACTCAACAAGTCTTTGGAAGTCCCCGGCAGAAATATTGAACCATGCTGCCTCTATAGACGTCCATAATTGCGAAAGTGTTGCCGGTGCCGGAGTTTGTGCACGAACTGACTTCTCGATTATGTCCCATAAATGTTTGATGGGATTCATGTCAGACGATCTTGGTGGCCAAATAATTCACTGGAATTGTCCAGAATGTTCTTCATACCAATCGCGAACAGTTGTGGCCCGGTGACATGGCGCATTGTCATCCATAAACATTCCATCGTTGTTTGGGTACATGAAGTCCATAAATGGCTGCAAGTGGTCTCCACGTAGCTGAACATAACCCTTTCCAGTCAATTATCGGTTCAGTAGGGCCAGAGGACCCAGTCCATTCCATGTCAAAATAGCCCACACCATTATGGAGCCACCACCAGTTTGCACAGTTCCTTGTTGACAACTTGGGTCCATGGATTCGTGGGGTCTGCGCCACACTCGAACCCTACCATCAGCTCTTACCAACTGAAATCGGGACTCATCTGACCAAGCCACGGTTTTCCAGTCGTCTAGGGTCCGTCCGTCATACGTCCCACATTGATTACTGCGGTTATTTCACGCAGTTTTGCTTGTCTGTTAACACTGATCATTCTGCGCACACGTCGTTGGTCTCGGTCATTAAGTGCAGGCGGTCGGCCACTGCGTTGTCCATGGTGGGAGGTTATCCCTGAAATTAGGTATTCTCGGCATACTCTTGACACTGTGGATCTCGGAATGTTGAATTCCCTAACTATTTCCGAAATGGATTGTCCCATGCGTCTAGCTCCAACTAGCATTTCACGTTCAAAGTCTGTTAATTCCCGTCGTGCGGCCATAATCATGTCAGAAACCTTTTCACGTGAATCACTTGACTACAAATGAAAGCCCAACCAATGCACTGCCCATTTATACTTTATGTACGCGATACTACTGCCATCTGTATATTTGCATATTGCAATCCCATGACTTTTGTCACCTCTGTGTATATGTGTCTTTATGTTAGTTGAAGTATAATATTTAGTTTGTTTGCAATTGAAACTTCTTTTGTTTTCTTTTATTCTTGTAACATAAATAACTACTACAGTAGCGATACATTTATGTCCCTAAAAATTTCATGGTGTCACTTATCACTTGAAACAAAACATGCAGGTTAGTATAGACTATTCACGGTAAAGTGAGCACTTTTGAAAGCCTCTCATTTGGAATAGTAGTGGATAAATATATTTTATTNTATAGACTATTCACGGTAAAGTGAGCACTTTTGAAAGCCTCTCATTTGGAATAGTAGTGGATAAATATATTTTATTTTAGCTTTAGACATTAACTTCTGAGAGATATGGGATATACACACTTTGTTTATTACTTACATGGCAATACTTATTTAAATTGGTGGTTACAGGATTAAATATGGCTATAAGGAAAAAGCAACTAGGGCCTCAAAAGTGCTCACTTTATCGTGAACGGCCTACAGTCAGGTCCACACATCATCAATTGATAAGAGTTATGGTATGATACCTATTTTACAGAACGAAAAAACTTCGCAGAGCAATACAACAAAAGTAAACGAAACACAGAGCTGTAACCAAAAAGCCAACACAGAAAACGTTTTTGCATTCATTAGTTTACCAATAGACATACATGAACACCCCAAACTAGGTACAATTTTTCGTTCTCATGTTTGAAGTCACATGATGGGCTTGGTGTATGCGAAGATATGTATCTGTAAAGACACGCGCCTAGATGCTTGTATATGTCTAAATTTTCGGAATTAATTTATTAAGTGCATCATTACTTCAACCTTATTTAATATCAAAAATATCATAAATATTAATAATAAAATGTAAAGCATTACATATGTACTTATAATTTATATTACAAGATGCATCATAAAATGAATAAAATGGCAACTAAAATCTATGATTGCAAGCAGGGTTATGTTAAAACCATCAAAATTTAATTTCAGTAACTACTACATACAGTACTGTGTAATTGAAAACAATATTTCACAAAATTTTAAGATTGGCTTTTTTTTTTAGTGTGAAACAATATTTTAACAACAAAAGTTGTAAGACAACAAAACCTTTATTTTAAATTTATTTAGCAATGGCATTTATTCCTTATTTGAGCTTGAGGAGCCTGCTAATTAGCATGTCCCATTTATATATTATGTAGATATCTTCGTTGCATAAATATTTCTATATGCATGACTTAATGAGAAGGGCTAGAAGCCATTTTGGAATGATCAGCTCTTGAGCTTATAAAGAGTGCAAAACATTTTTTGTTATGTACATGACTACAGACTGCCTGAAGTTATAAGTGTCTACCAAATGTTATTAATTTGCCACTTGGAATATCAGGAAATAAATGAACAATTATTTTCTAAACTATTAAAGATGTGATAATGGTAGCAAAAATCGAACAATAATAGTAGTCTAAGAAAATCGGCCAAGCTATGGATCTTACCATACCAAAGTCATTGATCTGAGATAAAAAGTTACTGCGAAAAATTTACACAAGGACATCTCTCTCTTTATTTGCCAGCTACGTCAGTAATGAAATGCATACTAACTGTGTACAACCACAAACAACATTCTGAATCATATGTACTAGTTTATGTGTTAGTCTGCAGTACATGAACTATAGCAATGTAAGATAATATTAAGTGTGTTTATGCACAATGTGTAGTGAGGTCACCTAATGGGCGTGGTAGCAGAAATGTATGCGGTGAGGAACTCCAACCAGATTTGCCAGGAATAGAGCTGAGAAACTCCTGTCCAGCCAAAACCTATTATATGCAAGAAGACATGCTACTGTATAACTATAACAAACTTGGCAACAAATTATAATTTTAAAAATGAATTTTATGTCATTTTATATCATTACAATGTAAAAAATGACTGCAATTTGAAAAAAGGTTATAATGAAGTGCTGTATATGAAAATGAATTAAAATGAAATACAAAACAGAATACTAAAGTGCAATGAGCCTTCACAGTTGCGTAAGTTATTCAGAGATTGGCAGCATGTACAGTATTAAATTTTGTAATTACTTACAGTTAAAAATTATGCCCATCTCTAGTAAATAAACAGTAGAAGATAGATAAATCATAAAATAAAGGATTTTTTTCCCAGTACAACGCCCGCACTTCCAACCAACAATTTGTAAAATTATTTTTTAAAATTTTTGCCTATGCTAGATGACTAATTTAAAATGACTTACAAACTAAGCTTCATCTTACCTCAGATCTAAAAATGGTACATATCCGCGCTTTAGCCATGATCCAAACCAAAAACCCTTGAATCTAAAACTGGCATTCCACCCAACTGTGGTATGGTGGTCAGCTTTCAATATAATTACAGTTGCAATGGGCATAAAAATTGAATATCTACGAAAGTTAGATATCTTGCTTATGTGAAAACCTAAAATTCCTCTAGGGTAACAGGAGATAATGCTGCTGTAAAATACAAAATAGTCGATGGGGTAAAAATTACTCAGTAAAAGCATTAAATGAAGGACGATGTGATACGTAGTGTAAAACGGGAACTCTACTACAGATGGTGCTCCTATGGAGGCCATCGGTGTGTGTTAAGAGGCATCAGTCTCATTCACACAAAACCTCACCTGACAGCGATAGCACTGGATTACAGAGTTCTGACATCTGTTTGCACTGCCGGTCCTGCAGAATGGGACTATAGCAGAGTCGCTGGGTGATCTCAGGTCTCTCGTGGCCACGAAAGTAACCACTCCATAGAAACTCATCCCTCTCAGTAGCAAGTGTTCATAATCACTTCTATTCACGACCTGGATGTGTAACACAACACAGAAAGAATTTTCATATTGAAAACATTATATTATCTCAAGTGAATTACAGTTGAACCCCGATTAACCAAGCTCTGATCAACCGAGTGCCCGTGTTATCCGAGGTACTGATAAAACTTCATATTTCATCATTTCACTATAATTTTTGT
Organism: Clitarchus hookeri; assembly: GCA_002778355.1. Lineage (NCBI taxonomy): Eukaryota > Metazoa > Arthropoda > Insecta > Phasmatodea > Phasmatidae > Clitarchus > Clitarchus hookeri. The sequence continues at coordinate 54,688 of NQII01001601.1, forward strand.
AAATCTATGTTTCCATTAAGTTTGTAAATTAACTTTTACCCCCAGCTTTACTGAGCGAGCATCTGGCTGTTTGTTTTTACCTCTGACTGTACCAAGTAAGTGAAAATAGTATGCAAACGTGTGCCTCGCCCCCTTTCCACCATTGTATCTCCACCCGTCACTCAGGTCAATGCCACCACCATTTTTGTCAGTTTGTTGTCTGCTGTGTACCGGGCACTTCTGCGTTTTTATTTGTGTGCGTATGAAGAGTGATGTGCGTGTGATTTTACATCTTTATCATTCTTATAGCTGAATTATGAGCGCGAAACGTAAATGTGTAGTTTTTTCATTACAAGATAAACTTGATGCTATAGAAAGGGTGGACCAAGGTGAAACAATAAAAAAGTAGCAAGTGACTTAGGAATTGGAGAAGTAACGATTGATGACTGGAGAAGGAATAAAAATAAAATTGAGGAGCGATCGACAATGATCAGAGATGAAAAAGCTACAGCAAATAGGAAAACTATGATAATTAGTAAATATGAGCAAACATCTGATGCTCTTTTCTTGTGGCTCCAAAAAATGAGGAAAAAAGAAACCCGTTGTTTGGCCCAATGCTACAGGCAAAGGACTTGGATTTTTTAAATTATTTAAAGATGGAGAAGATTTCACGAGCCAAGGGTGGCTTGATCGATGGAAGAGGCGATACGGAGTACGGTAATTAAATATTACACGAGAAATTTTGTTGGCTGATTCCGATGCAGTAGAAGGTTTTGTTAGAAAATTGGCAAAGGTTATTAAAGAAAATGAACTTACTCCTCCGCAGATTTATAATTGCGATGAAACAGGCTTGAACTACAGAATGTTGCCTGCTAAAACGCTGGCATTAAGAGACAGTCTGGGGCTGGATACAAACGAAGCAAGGAGAGAGTAACAGTTTTGGCATGCTCTAACAAATCCGGTGATAACAAGGTCAGGCTTTTGATGATAGGTAAATCTAAAAACCCCTGGGCCTTTAAAAATGTTAGTACAGAAAGTCTGCCAGTGAAATACACTAACCAGGAAAGTGCATGAATAGACTCAAAAATTTTTAAGTCATGGATTTTAGAGCAGTTTGTCATGGCTGTGAAAAAGATTTTCTAACAAGAATAATCTTCCACATAAGGTTCTTCTGATACTGGACAACGCCCCAACTCATCCTGACGAAAGTGAATTAGGGTACAGATAAATTTCTGCCCTTTTCTACCCGCCAATATAACATCCCTTATCTTAATCACTTGACCAAGGAGTGCTTGAAAATTTGAAGTGGAATTACCGGCGCAAACTTTTGAAAAGTCTCGTTGTGTATTTGGAAAATGGGGTAACTGTTGTAGAGAGTCTCAAAAAGGTCGACATTAAAAATGTATTTCATTGGCTGGGAGAATCTTGGGATGAAATTAAGGAGACAATAATTAAGAAAAGTTGGAAAATTATCACAGTCAATGAAAAAGACTCAAATGAAAATCAGAAAACATCAGACAATGAACCATTGGCAACACTTTTGAACAGGCTTCTGGTTAATGACACCATAACGAAAAATGACGTAGTGAGTGGATGAAAAATGATGACTGATTTGAACAAAATGAGGAGGAGATAGTGAATTTTATCACTCAAGAAAACAACTGTGAAAATAAAGACGGTGGTGCCCTTGAAAATAAATAAAAAACTAGTCATACAGAAGGTGTACGTGCACTACAGAAGGCTTTGTTTTATGCCAAGCATCAAGACGATAGGTACATCACCAGTTGACATCATGGTATTGAGACAGTTGCAAGACATAGCTGCGACGAAGAGGGGTGCCTGCATAAAACAAAAAACTGTAAGATTTTTTAAAAAGTTTTGAGATAAAAACTGTACACCGTGTTAACAAGTTTTGTGTTTTTGAATGCAAAGTACAGTTTGTACAGAAACTTAACATGATAGTGAGCTTATTGTTCCTTTATTGGTATCATAAGGTGAGTCGAGTGTATGTTTTATTAAAGGTTATGTTACTTATAGTCCGTATTATCTGAGTTTTTGAATATCCGAGGTAGGATCTGTCCACATTAACTCGGATAATCGGGGTTCTACTGTATTTAGTTTCTTATGAAGAATACTCCATAACTTAGTTAAATTTTCAATGTCACCTGCATGCTGTCAAGCATTAAAGAGAAAGGCTACAATGAAGCATTACCACAACTCTGAACTAGACTAATCTGATAAATAGGTGGCAGGCATTTAAAATGTATACCCCATTCTGACAATCCAACACAAGTCGTCATAAAGCCTACTCATTCACTTGATAAAGTCTTTCACACATATGCTGACCTTGCTGAGCAGAAACTGTAAAAAAAATTTTTAACAATCACAGCATGTCTTGTTTTCCATAAAACTTCACCAAAGACTTGAACTAACACTAAAATTCCAAAATCTAAACATCAGTACATTTTTTTTTAAATTAATTCTACATTTTAAATATTTAGTTTCTAAGTGATATTCCTTACAGAAAGTAAGAGAGAGGCTGTTCTGCAACACTAACTCTAGGAAAAGGCCACCATTTTTCAACAGACAAACTTTACTCTGCAGTGATAACAAACATAAGTAAAACTTTGTAATATCAGCAACTAAACTGAATCTATGAAATCTTCCCACCATATATATTTCTATCTTTGTCACTTTTCACAACATTACTAAGTATGTAACACGCAATCACTGGAGTTTCAGATGAAGGAATAATTTAAGTTCCTAAAACAAGATGACCACAAAATGAAAAGTTGAAAATTTGCAAGTATGTGCTGTATCAGAATGTTGCATGCCATTTTATAAATATCTTGGTTTTATTAGATAAAAAGGAGGGGAAAAAAGCAATCCTGCATTACATACATGGCCACATTTTGATTTGGGGTGGGTGTTTCGTCTTCCTTAAATATGATAACTACCCTACTATAAGTGTACACAAAAAAAAATTTTTAGGTGGAATTAATATTTCTGAGATAGATACACAAAATATAAATAACAAAAATGCGTAGAATTCTTTGGTTATACAGTATCGGGCACTACCCAGGCCATATGCAATTTATACAGATATATACCAATGGTGTGACAGTGTATTTGTTATTAAAGAAAACTGTTTCTACTCTAATAGAGACAAAATCAATATTTATTTTAGGTTATTCCCAATATTTTAAGACATGTCAACAGAATGAAAACAATTTTCAACATAATGGTAATATTTTTAACTTTTTCAACACCTACATTCATCATTTCAATTTCAACATTAAGGACCATTTAAATTCCCATGAAGCAACATTAGTTTTAAAAAAATTTGAAATTGAAATACACTATTGTTTTTTTAATTTGCAACACCCAGAAAGAATGGCCCAAATGAATCCAAACTCGGAGGACCAGAAATAAGTGATCACGATTGCAGAGAGATGGCATACACGTAGACCCAGCACCGTTCTACTCTTTTGTGACTGGAAAGGTCAGTGTTACACCAAGCCGTCAAACGAAGTGAAAGCAAGTGCCAGATGCCTCGTCAACATCAAAGGGCGCCAAATCAGCATGTGAGTGAGTTCAAGCGGGGCAGAATGATCGGTCTCCGGGAAACGTGTTTGTCACACCGTGTCACTTCGGGTTGTACATGGCATGTTGCTGCGACAGTGATGCGTATGTGGAACCAGTGGATAGAAGAGGATCGTATGCAGCAACGAGCGGGTACTAGACAACACACTGGAGCACTGCAATGGGTGTGGACCTGTCTACGTTTATGTTTCAACGCCGTTTGCTGTGGGCTGGACTGGTGACATGCATGCCATTGTGCTGACTTCCATTGTCCAGAAGTCACACGCCTCAGACTGCAATGGGCACGTGAATGCAGTCGCTGGCATGCTGAGTGGCAAAATTTAGTGTTTTTGGACGAGTTCCACTTCAACCTGTCCTACAGTGATGGCCGCATGCATGCTAGACGCTACCGTAGTGACCGCAATCTAGCAGCCTGCATTGAGGAGCGGACAAAAGCTAAATGTGATGGTTTGGGGCACCATTGGATACAACATGCGATCTCAACTCCTACTTATTGAAAGCAATCTGAAAAAGCAATCACTATATCAGGGAGATTTTAGAGCCTGAGGTACTGTGCCTCCTTCAGGCAACTCCACATGCCATACTTCAGCAGGACAATTCCTGGCCACATGTGGCGAGGAATGTGCAAGCCTTCTTCAATGAACAATGGGTATCACTGCTTCCCTAGCCTGCACGTTCGCCTGACATGTCACCCATCGAATATGTCTGGGATATGGTTGGTCGGCGACTTGTTCGTCACGGACCTCCAGCAACCACTGTTGATGCTTTGTGGACTCGCATACAAACCGCATGGAGGGAGATCCCCCAGGAACATGTTCAGGTCCGCTTTGATTCTATGCCACAACATTTAGAGGCTCTGATTGCAGGACATGGAGGCTTCACACCATACTGAATTCTCAAGGACAGAGATCATGTACAGTTCTGTAATCCCAATGAATTGTGTATTGTCATGTACCTAATCTGTGGTATAAAGTTCATTTCAATCACATATATCCTTCTCGGTGCTGCATTTTTCACATTTTCCAAGCGTCCATTGCGTCATAGTACGTGTGTCATGAAATCTGAATTCAGTAATATGAATTACAATCCTATGCATAAAGAAACATTAAAAAATAACAGAGAAATTGATACGTGATTTATTTGGGAGTTTGCATATATTAGAAAACTCTTTCAGCAGATGAAAACCTAAATTTTTACGTTTGTAGTAAAAATGATCTTATACTTAAATTTACACACTAGCAACATATATTACACATAAGTGTAATAACTATAATTTACTTAGAGTTGCGTGTAGCATAGAAAAATAATTCAACTTTGTTGATGTAGCTTATAATGGCAGCACAGCTCCTCTTCCCTGTCCGTACATATTATGTCATTTCTTTCCATTACAAATTTCCTCCCATAATTCAATTTCTCGAAACAAAAAAGAACTGAACGCTTTTGCAATGGAACTTGTTGAAACCGTCACGCATTGCTACCATAATTTGTTTTGTGGATAGAATTTTCCCCCTTGTGGTAAAATTCTAACAGTTCTCAGAAGATATTCTATGGTGAAGTCATCAAAAACCGTAACTCGTTTCCTGATGTTTTTGTGACACAAATATTGCCTTCGACGTAGTTGCAATGATGCTCTCTCCTTCCTTGCATATCCATCGCACTGTACGTTCGACATCATCACACGCCCTCGCTGTCAAACAGTTATTTTGGTTTAAAATTTGTACTTTTGCAAAATTCTTAGTTTAATAATTCCGTAAAAAAATTAATTCACACAAACGACTATAGATTTACATTGTTTGTGAACATCTTCCATTTTGCAAAATCTGGTGATAGCACAATGTTTATATAGCGTCATAATTTCAGCAAAAAAGGTGGCTAGGGCGCTCGCCTCCCATCACGGCGATCCGGGTTCTATCCCCGTCGGGTTCACTCCCGGATTTTCGCATGTGGGAATCGTGCTGGACGATGCCGCTTGTCGGCGGGTTCTCTCGGGGTACTCCCGTTTCCCCCGCCTTTGCCTCGCACTCCAGCGCCGCTCCATTCTAGGGTCTCATTTCTGTCATGCCCGGGGATGACGGTCACCTACGGGTCCCAGCTGGAAAGACCGTCACTCGGAGAGTGTTGCCTTGCCCTGGGTGCACTCCCCACACGCCATTATTATTATTATTATTATCAGCAAAAAATTTACATGCAGGCAACTAAACATCAACGAGAAACATTCAAGCGGAACTAACGCTACATAGCAGAGCAGGCACCAACACTGGGTGGAATGAGCAGCTGTGCTACGTATTATCTTGTGTCGACTAAGCACGAGTCATACTTCGTTATCGCCAGCTTTTAAAGCTAGGTGCGCACATTTAGATGCACCAACTAAATATGGTTCCTTGTTAAGGGAAGGACGAAGAATATCCTCTATCCTGGAAAATAATTGTGAATTTGTGCCAACTGTAATGCGCAATCATTAATAATGTAAAACACGAATGGATAAAGCTACATATATAGGATTTTCACCTACTTATTCAGCAAAATGAGCCTCTTGATAAAAGTGACCTATTTCTAATTAAATATTTCACGGTTTTTAGAGCGCATCTGAGAAACATGTTGCTCGACTTGCTGTGGCCGCTGTAACACTACGAACTAGACAACAGCTCACAGCCGTGATAGACTACCGGCACCAGCTAGTGCGAGGAGCAAATCAGATCGCCAGATCTTGAGCGGCCAAGAAATTCTGTGCCTGATGTAGATTGCGGTACATGTTGGTGACCGTGCTTTATCATCAATGAATAGTTTCCATACAATGGTAGATATAGTATTATTTTCTGTTCTTACTGAACCAGTATGTGTAAACAAGATTTACTATGTGTGAATTGTGAACATATTCCACTCAAAATATGCTGAAAGAATGGTAACCATTTTTGTTAATACTCAATTCTATGTCAAGGTAATATTTTGAGGCGTATTTTTGTGGCAAAGTCTTAAGCCTCTTTTAATGCAAATTCGGTACTCATAGAAAAGATTTTAATTGTCTGCATGTTAATTTACACATAAATACATGTTACATATATATTAATTTACAGTTATGTGCAGTATATGATTACAATTTGCAAACTTTACTCCTGAATTGTTGAAACTTAGGTATATCAAAATATATTTTATCTTCCAAGAATGAATACGCTTTACATAAGCAAGATTACCCCTGTAATTTTGGCTTCATGGAATTTTTCCCCACAACCTAAAAGTAACATTTCTGTATTATGATACTTATTTGTCTTTCTACAGATTGTCACTTTCAACCAACTTAGACCTACATTCTGTTTCAAATTTCTTTACACCAATTCTCAATTGATTCCTTTATATATATCAGTTGGTCATATATATATATATATATATATATATATATATAGATATAT
>NQII01001601.1:66243-76736 GCA_002778355.1 Clitarchus hookeri
CCTCCCCCCCACAAGGCGACACATGCCGACAATTAAGACTGGAGGCTGGCAAGCATAAAAACCCCTTTTCGAGAGTAGTGGGGATCAGTTGATTAATACCGCCCAGAGTAGGAGGTCAGTCAGTTCATTAGTAACGCGCAGAGAAGTTAGTTCGAGAGAGCAGTGAGTCGAAGATCGCCGAGCAGAGAGTTAGGTCAGGGGTTCGGACCCCTGGCCACGTCAGTAGAACAGCAGTCCAGTGAGACAGCAGTACCTACAGGTCTTTGAAAAAGGCCGCCCATCGCCGGAGATCACCCACCACAGCTGACAGCACCCGCAGCAAGAGCTAAGTATACAATCACCGTTAAAAGAAGCCCCCCTCCATTACGAAGTCGTTAGCAGTCAATCCGAGAAACCAAATTATCACAGTACCACACCTCTCCAGTGCTGATGTATTTCATTTGTGTTGAATTCGAGACAATATATTCGTCATTCAAAATACAACAGTAAAAGACTAAATTATTTCAAACCCCTTAACCTTCAGGCGTCATATAGTCGGTGCCTGGGGACATTAACAACGACACTATAAGCCACTCTGTCTTCCACAGAGGCGATATAGCGTCAAGTAAAGCGGCTTCCCAACTGTGGGGCCTAAATACGTCAAGTTAAAGTGGCGCCCGGACGTGGGGCGCAACGCTAGTTAGTGTATCATACATCAAGTTAATTTGGCGCACAACTGTGGGGCCTACATACATCAAGTTAAATTGGCTCCCAACTGTGGGGCGTACACAGCATAGCGTCAAATTGTTTAACAAATGATCGAATTGAGACAATAAATAAAATAATTAAAGAGAGCAAAGAATTATCATTAACTTCATCTTCAGCAATATGTAAAAAAATATATTAAAAGAGAAAACTGGTGGCAGTTTAAAACTGGGAGATTTTTACTACTTTATTTCAATTTTGGGAATGCTCTGAAGTGATAGTACTATTTATAATTCTGCTGACCAAACTAGAAAAACAAAAAAGAATTATTGTTAACTTAGATATATTTTTCAATCCTGGAACTCATTGTGTTTGATATAATACAAATAGCCATTATAATTATAATATTGATTAATCTGGTGGATAAATACCTAAAGCATCAAAAACATATTCGAAAAAAAATATTTATTGCAATTATGATAGAAATAAAAATTTTAATTTAGTTTTGTCTGTGGTCATTTATGTTTAATAGCACTAGCTAGTTTCTAAAGGATATAAATTATGTAATATAATTCCTTTTAGTATTGTTACGAATGTTTAATTTCCCACAATCGCGAATGTGAATGCGAACGCGAATATTCATCTCCAATATTCGCGAATGCGAATGCGAATATTGGCTTTTTCAATACGGCGCCCAAAGCATGCCCCCACGAACTCACATTTTGACCGCGCGTTTAGGACCGGCCATGTTTAAACCGAAAGTAGCCGATACTGCACGAAGTAAACAAACCGTGATTGCTCGCTCATTAAATTAAGTTAGCTGCTAATCGTTTTTTCGTAAAGATTTGTTTTGAGGTTACTTACATTTATTTGTTGAATTTCTATAGAAACCATTGTTAAATTGTTATAAAGTGATTAGTGATATTTCAACATGGGTAAGTCGTATGTTAGCGAAGTTTGGACTTATTTTACATTATATAGTGATGCTGAAAATGTGAACTGCAAAATATGTAACAAACAATACTCGCGCAAAGGAAGATCAACTAGTTCTATGAGAAATTACCTGGAAGGTGTGCATAAAAATGAGTATAATGAATTTTAAAAACCGAGAAAATGAAAAGCGGAATGCTTCTATAACAAATACTTTGGAGTCCTCTTCGCGACAATGTACTAACACCGACCTAAAACAAATGTCTTTGACTGATTGCGTCGAAAAAACTAAAAAGTGGGATAATAACAATGCCAAGTCTGTGGAAATTGATAATTTAATAAGCGAAATGGTTGCTTTGAAGGACTTACCCTTTNTAATTTAATAAGCGAAATGGTTGCTTTGAAGGACTTACCCTTTAGTTTTGTGGAATGCGTTGGATTTGTCAGGTTGATGAACCACCTATGTCCGTCATATAATTTAAAAATTCTACAACATTTGACTTTGTTTATATGCAAGAATTTCTACTGCAAGGTAAAAGATAAAGTTTTGGAATTAATCAAATCATTTGAAAAAATGGCGTTTACAACTCATATCTGGTCTGATTCTTGTTCAGGAGTATCATTGCTGAGTTTTACATGTCAAGGCGTAACAAAAGAATTAGAAAGAAAAATGATAGTGTTAAAAGCAGAGGTATTTAACGATGGCCGACATACTGGTGAAAATATAGCTATAAAACTTGAAACCATGTTGTCATTATGGGAAATACCCAAATAAAAAGTGCAATGCATTATTAGGGATGGTGGTACTAACATGAAAAAAGGTATTTCCTTGTTATTCATTAAAGACATTGATTGTTCATCACACCAAATTCAACTAGTTGTCAATGAAGGGCTTAAGGCACAAGATTCCGTTATTGCAGTGATTACAAAATGTAAAAGATAGCAACTCATTTTCACAACTCAAATATTGCTCAAGATGAACTTGCAGCTCTACAAGAAAGGCTCAATCAACCAAAGCTTATAGATTATACAAGATATACAAGATTATACAAGAGTGTGTTACAAGATGGAATAGCAACTTTTATATGTAGGGGCGCATTTTTAAAAACAAAGATTCGTTNAAGCACATTTTTAAAAACAAAGATTCGTTGTGTCTTTACGCTTCCACAAACAACAAAATTTCACAACTAACTTCCCTAGAGTGGATAATTGTGGAAAAACTAATTACTTTGCTCAGACCTTTTGAAGAAATTACAAAAGAACTAAGTGCAGCCAATATTTCCATATCTTCAGTAATTCAATTATTGGCCACCTTGGAAAAAGTAATTGATGAATTTGATGTGACTAACGAATGCATCGGAAACACGATTCTTGTTCTAAAACAAGAATTAAGTCGCAGATTTTCTCATTTGGAAAATGACGTATTGTTTGCTACGGCTACTTTCATTGACCCAAGATACAAAGTGAAATTTTTCAAAAATTCTTCAACCAAAGATCAAGTTGTGAAAACTATTTTAGAATCCATTGGAAATTATGAGTCAAGCCTATCTTCTTGTTCAAATCCTAAGCGTGCCAGAATGACTAATCATGGGATTGAAACCTCTGGATCTTGTGCCTGTCTATCAGGGAAATCTACATCTTTAAGAGAGACCTTGAAATTGCTGTTGGATTCCAGTGAAAGTGAAGAAGGAGAAAATGAAAGTCCAACCCCTACAGAAGTTTCGATTTAAAAAAAACTATCAATGGATATTTAATAGATAAACGTGTGGAAAATGATGTAGACCCACTTACATGGTGGAAGGTGAATAATAAGAAGTATGGTATTCTTTCTCCTATAGCCTGGCAATATTTAGTAACACCACCCATCAGTGTACCTAGCGAAAGAGTTTTTAGTGGAGCAGGTCTTCTTTACACACCCCACCGAAATAGGCTGCAAGGAGAAAAGGCATCAAAACTTTTATTTTTGAAGTTTAATATTCCTCTACTACAATTTAATTACTAAGTGTTTTATGAAACTTACATAACTTACTTGAGTATATTTGGTAATTAAAATGTAACTTAATTACTATTATATTTTTTATAGTTTATCTATTATTATTATTAATTCAAGAAGAAATGTTAAATGGTTGTGTTAAAAATAATATAACCGGAACCAAAGTTAAAATTATCAAGTTAATTTTAAGATTATTTTTTGTTTTAATTAAACAGAAGAAATGTTTTAGTTTCCTTTCTCAAAAAAGATATTGCTAACTTTATTTATAAGTAGTAGATTTAATGTATAATATGATTATATACTGAAATCTCTAGTAGATTTAATATTATTTAGATACCTATCAAGTTGCATTTGTGTTCTCACAAAAACATCTCATTTAAAGTGGATTAGTTTAATTAAAAATGTGGTAACATATTTAGCTCCATTGTTTTGTGTTTAAGAAGTTCGAAATTTATTTTTGTTTTCATACAATTAATATTTTAGTTTGCAAGTTCAGGTAAATACCTACCTAAATTTGATTTTTGCTTAAATAAATAAGAATAATAGATTATTAAAAGCGTCTGTATGTACCTAATGAGTACATTAAAACTGATGCCCAAGAAAACTTTTCATTAAAATATAAATACCTAAATAAAAATATTATAAATCTTTGCAGTTGCATTGTTATTTCATAAATGTTTTCATTTTTTATTGCCAAATACATTCTCTACATATTCGCAATTTTTTTGCGAATGCGAATATTAAAAACATGCGAATATTCGCGAATGCGAATATCCGTAACAACACTAATTTCTTTAATATTAAAATACAGATTTGTTTAATTAGACTAAAAATTAGAATTTTTACAAGGAATTTATTAAATTTTTTTTACAATAATCATAATAATGAATTTAATAAAATTGATAATTTTAATGATATTATAATCCCTGATGCTATTACGACTAGATTAAGTGAGTTTTATGTTAAAATTACACATATCATCCCTAAAATAGAATTTAACAAAATTAATTAGAAATAAAAATTTTAATAATGTAATTTTACAAATGATGTTGCTTAAAATATCAACTAAATAATCATATTCAAAAAAGGAATTAATTAATAATAAATTTACAATATTAAAATTGATGTTGCTTCAAATCATAATTAAATAATTATACTAAAAATAATATTTATTTAAAAATTAATATCTAATTTTTTTAATGAAGTTGCTTAAAATCTGAATTAAATAATTATGTTAACAGTAACAATTGGTTTAAAATAAATATTTTAATATTTTAAAAATGTTACTTAAAATCTGAATTAAATAATAATATTAAAAGTGATATTTAGTTTAAGAAAATTATAAATAAGAAAATTTTTTATTTTAAAAATTATGTTGCCTTAAAATCTGAATCAAATAATTATATTAAAAGAGACAAATTTAATCATTATAAAAATGATGAATTTTAAATTAATGAAATACATCTATCAAAAATTATAAATTTCATTATTTTTAAAATGATATTACTTTAAAATCTGAAATAAAAATAATCCTATTAAAAATTATGAATTTTAATGATTATCCTGAACAAAAAACCATCATTCAAATCTGTTAAATAATATTATTCCTAATCAAACTGATTCAAAGATATATGTTTAGTTTGAATAATTATGTTTTAAAAACTGAATTAAATAACAATATAAAAATAGTAAATTTGATAATTTTGAAAATAACATTGCATTAAAATCTGTGTTAAGCAATTATACTTCATTTATTTTGAAAAATTTTTAATATGTTGCTTTAAAAATTGTATTAAATAATGATATTAAAAATTAAAAATATATAGTTATGAAAAGATGTTTCTGTAAAACTAAATTTAATCTGGTTACAAAAATGTTGTCTGACAAAATATAAATAACTTTTAATTTTGATAATAGTACTAAAATTTTGGATTACACTTTCTTACATTCAATAAAAATTACAATGTTTTTTATAATTTTCATTACACAAAATTTATGAATAAGGATCACAATTTTTATTAAATATTTGATAGCTAAATATTAATGCTTTTTTGTTTGGGTAACAAATTGTTTAGTTTTTAAATATATAAATTCATATTCATGGTAATCAATTATCTTATCAATTTATATTTAAATATAAAAACAAAAGGTAATTATTTATAGCTAATCCAGTTGCTCTAAATAATGCCATAAATTAAAAAAAAATTTAAACAAATATAGTACAAACAACAAATTGAACTAGAAAATTGTCACAAGAAAAAACCTATGAGTATTTAAAATTGCATACTTAACAACTTTTTTTAAGTACTGTTTTGTATGTATATATATACATATATATACATAAATATATGTATAGAGAGAGAGTTGAATCACATTATTATGACCACCTGCTAGTATCCAGAATAACCACGCTTCACAGCACAGGCAGCAGCTAGATGGGCTGGCAGTGACTCAGTCAGGTATTGATAGGTCTCCACGGATATCTGGAGCCATGCTGCCTGCAGTGCATTGCACAATTGTTGAAGGGTGCATGGCGAAGGAGACAGACGGCAAACACGATGATCGATGCGGTCCCACAAATGTTCAATTGGATTGAGATTGGGGCTGTTTGGGTGCCACGGAAGAACTTTAAAGTCTTGATCTTCCAGCCACATACGGACACTTCTAGCCATGTGGCAATGTGCCTTATCATGCTGGAAGATACCATCCTCCCAAGGAAAGACAATGATCATGTACGGGTGGACGTGATCGCTGAGGATGGATTCATAACCAAATCGGTTAAGGGTGCCTTCCAGACGGATGAAGGGACCTGGAGAATACCACGAGAACATTCCCCAGACCATAACACTGCCCTCACCACCTTCTGTTCGTCCAGCAATGAATGTCGTGTGTCGGTTCTCCGTTTCTCATCAGACACGCTGACGTCCATCCATTCTAAGCAGCTGAAACTCTTACTAGACGGAAAAGGCTACCCATCGCCAATCAGCAGCAGTTCAGTCGCCGTAATGTCGAGCAAATTCGAGTCGTTTTCGTCGATGCACCTGTGTTGGCATGGGTGAAGTCACCTTCCGTCTACTCCAGAGCCCCGTTTGCGGAAGGGTTCGCTGAACTGTTGCGGTAGACACNCTCCAGAGCCCCGTTTGCGGAAGGGTTCGCTGAACTGTTGCGGTAGACACGTGTCTGGATGCTCCCTGGTTCATTTGGAGGGTGAGCTGTTCCACTGTAGCCTGTCGGTTGGCCTTCATACACCATCGTAGCCGATGTTCACCTCAGACACCAATGGTGCATGGAGCTACGCAGTTTCCATGATGGTTATTCCCAATGGTGACATTCGCCCACTTACAATGCACCTTTACCACAGAGACATGTGAACAGTTCACAAACATTGCTGTTTCCGAAATGCTGCCTCCCTTGGCCCGAAAGCCGATGATCATCCCTTTTTGCAACTGGTTAAATCGCTTCCCTTACCCATGACAGCAGGAAGCGCACTGTGTACATCCAGTCTGCCAGTCGCATTATATACCAGCTTCACCAGCCCACTTCACAGGCCGTGCGTCATGGGCTATGCGCTGCAGATGGCACTCCTAGCAGGTAGTCATAATAATGTGATTTGACTGTGTGTGTGTGAGGTTAGAAGTTTTATTTTATCGATATACATGTTAGTTTCTCATCTACTGAAATTCTGGATATGTGGAAATTTTTTGACAGTCCCCTGAAAAACATAAGATAGAGAATCCACTGCAGACTTAAAATTGCACATTGAAGAGTTACGGGCATTAGGAAATCAATCAGCCTGAAAATTTTATTTTTAAAAATTATTACTAATGCAGACCTACCTGTGGGTTGGGCAAATATTGAGGACCCATCCTAGCCACCTTCACAGATGAGTTAAGCACCATTTCCAGGTTAGTGCAGAAAAACGACTCCGCTTCAGACGAGCTGGCAAAGGATACAACAAGGCCGCAACTGGTGTCTGTGATCTGCCATGGCTGCGTGAACTGCAAGGATGCAAGGAGAGCTTCTAGTTGACGCCTAGGTTTGTCAACCTCATTTGTACCAAGGTGTACGTACAGCGAGCATGCCCAATGAGGCTCAGTGCTTTCAGCCATTCCTGGTCACACCTGAGTACCAACAAATCACAGCACACATACTACAGCATCACTATGCCTACATGTTAATGCTTTGCACATGTTCTGGCCTGTATGTTGCTTTAACTGTGATTAAGTGGTCTGTTGGTGCTTATGTATCAGCAGCTTCCGTAAGTCTGAACCACGCCCATGTGCCCTGACACATTATCTTTTTTTTTTTTAACTGCCATTTGTGTTTTGTGCTAATATTTCTCCAGTTACACTGCACGTCAAATTAATCCTTTTTTTTTTCTCACAAAATTATGTTTCCCAACATTTGCATGAATCTCGCATGACTTTCCCTCCACTGATGAAACTCACAGGACAATGAGGAGGTGTTGACGGAATTACCATTACCAGCACCAACTACATAAATTGCAAGCAGTGAACCTATACAGAATTCCGTATATACAACTACAAATCTGAAAGGCACTTCAATTATTAATGTGTGGAACTAAATTTACTGTAAGCAGTCATGCTGTTAACAATAAGAGGATTTCTTCGAGTCGGTGATAAAACCTTTTATATTCCATTCATGCAATTTTCAGTAAATAAACATAGTAAAATTCTGTTTACTATAATACCATAATCAATTACGTACATGTGTACCGACTGTGAAATAAATCACCCAATCTAAGAACTACATACGTAGCAGTACACTAACTTTTAAATATGTCGATAGGCATTTGGATAATGTCTAATTAGGGCCAGCAAAATTCACCCAATACTTTTGCAGTACCCGTGACAGATGCAGGGAAGGAGCACCCCTCCATGAAACGTGTATGTATGGCATTTAAAAATTGTTTCTGTACATATAAGAATAAACCACAATATAGTAATTACAGTACTAGTTTGAATATAATCCATATATGAAGACTATCTCACAGCTCGTTAATGTTTATTTTCACTATCAGCACAAAGGTGAATTATCAGGGGCAAATCTAGAGGGAGAATCAAAGGAGATATGGCACCTCCCCCCAACCACCACAAAAATTACTCANAATTATCAGGGGCAAATCTAGAGGGAGAATCAAAGGAGATATGGCACCTCCCCCCAACCACCACAAAAATTACTCAAATTGACAATCCTGTGATGAATGTTTCAAAATTGAAAAGAAATAATATCAGAACTGTTTAAAATTATGATTTTATTTGATCAATTTAATACAGTTTCCTAAAATTATAATGAGACAGTGCCCCCTCTCAATCCAGGACTTGAAAGTAGACCTAGAAACCTCCACCTGCACAGTAGGGAAGTGACTCCCCCGCGCTAACCAAACTGAAATTCTAGATCCATTCCTGGAAATAAATTAGGCAGGTAAATAGCTAACTATCCACCTCAACCCTTTTTTTATTTATGGTTGTCACTCAGTACACGTTCTCCCTCAGTTCCCAAATCCAGCCTTTGGCCGCCTCANACCAAGGTGTACGTACAGCGAGCATGCCCAATGAGGCTCAGTGCTTTCAGCCATTCCTGGTCACACCTGAGTACCCACAAATCACAGCACACACACTACAGCATCACTATGCCTACATGTAAATGCTTTGTACATGTTCTGGCCTGTATGTTGCTTTAACCATGCTTAAGTGGTCTGTTGTTGCTTATGTATCAGCAGCTTCCGTAAGTCTGAACCATACCCATGTGCCCTGACACATTATCTTTTTTTTAACTGCAATTTGTGTTTTATGCTAATATTTGTCCAGTTACACTGCACGTCAAATTAATCCTTTTTTTTTTTCTCACAAAATTATGTTTTCCAACATTTGCATGAATCTCGCATGACTTTCCCTCCACTGATGAAACTCACAGGACAATGAGGAGGTGTTGACGGAATTACCATTACCAGCACCAACTACATAAATTGCAAGCAGTGAACCTATACAGAGTTCCGTATATACAACTACAAATCTGAAAGGCACTTCAATTATTTACGTGTGGAACTAAATTTACTGTAAGCAGTCATGCTGTTAACAATAAGAGGATTTCTTCGAGTCGGTGATAAAACCTTTTATATTCCATTCATGCAATTTTCAGTAAATAAACATAGTAAAATTCTGTTTACTATAATACCATAATCAATTACGTACATGTGTACCGACTTTGAAATAAATCACCCAATCTAAGAACTGCATACGTAGCAGTACACTAACTTTTAAATATGTCAATAGGCATTTGGATAATGTCTAATTAGGGCCAGCAAAATTCACCCAATACTTTTGCAGTACCCCAGTGACAGGTGCAGGGAAGGAGCACCCCTCCACAAAACGTGTATGTATGGCATTTAAAAGTTGTTTATGTACATATAAGAATAAACCACAATATAGTAATTACAATACTAGTTTGAAAATAATCCATAGATAAAGACTATCTCACAGCTCGTTAATGTTTATTTTCATTACCAGCACAAAGGTAAATTATCAGGGGCAAATCTAGAGGGAGAATCAAAGGAGATATGGCACCTCCCCCCAACCACCACAAAAATTACTCAAATTGACAATCCTGTGATGAATGTTTCAAAATTGAAAAGAAATAATATCAGAACTGTTTAAAATTATGATTTTATTTGATCAATTTAATACAGTTTCCTAAAATTATAATGAGACAGTGCCCCCTCTCAATCCAGGACTTGAAAGTAGACCTAGAAACCTCCACCTGCACAGTAGGGAAGTGACTCCCCCGCGCTAACCAAACTGAAATTCTAGATCCATTCCTGGAAATAAATTAGGCAGGTAAATAGCTAACTATCCACCTCAACCCT
>NQII01001601.1:76819-113524 GCA_002778355.1 Clitarchus hookeri
TGTCTAATTCGCCAAACCTTTTAGTTCTCAGGTCAGACAACAGTTGCATGCAAGCTGTGATTTACCAGTCATTGGTATGTTTCAAAGTGAGCACTGCAAATCCAGTTTATGATGAAAGGAACACACTATTTGAACATGTACACATTAATTGACAATGTTTATGTTTTTGTACCTGCTACTCGTTCATAATAAAATGGTGTGTTTCATAGTAACAAAAATAAAATTTAGTAATGTTGCAAAATATACAGACCTTTCACCGCAACCATCGCAATCTCTGCAAAATAAGATNTACTCGTTCATAATAAAATGGTGTGTTTCATAGTAACAAAAATAAAATTTAGTAATGTTGCAAAATATACAGACCTTTCACCGCAACCATCGCAATCTCTGCAAAATAAGATACCTTTGTGTAAACCCTCAACTTCTAGACCTGTTTCTTCATTGTCCATTTTGAATTCCCATGATACAGGCGATGATGAAAATTGATGGCCATATACAAAATTCAAGGGTATGGTAAAGAACCTGTGGGTACATCCCACTATTGCCATGAAAATTTAGGTAGTACCACGGGCGACCGGAAAGGCTCCTCCCAAGATTCTCTCGGATGCCGACTCCATTGAGGTTTGACTCGTGGCAGTGGTTGAAATCAGGGATGGGAAGACAAGGCATAGCATTTCGAGCACACCGAGAATTTCTTGAGCATCAAATTCTCGGTGCAGTTCATGAGAGCATCAAAACAGCGCTTGTGCCACGTGCCGCTATTTGCCCAAGATACGAGAAAGCGATGATGCATGGTGGCATTTGGACATCTGACAGTCGGGCATGCTTGACTGAATGTTGTGCTTACTGCTTCTATTTCACACACTCATTTCCTGACTTTAAAAAACAACCAAGACACATTTCCAATTCATGTGGAGAACGTATTGATTTAGTAATTCTAAATTCCTCATAGACTACTTTCGATGAAAAAGTTTCCAAGAAAATCACATGAAGAGTAGCCATAATAGCATAGATGTGGAGGTCCAGCAATACTTGGACGAACCATACTTAGAATGCATAGAGAATCCCTTACACTTCCGGAATAAAAATGATAACAGTTTCCCAGTTCTAGCCGTTGTGGCAAGGAAATATCTGTCAATACCAGCAACGTCTGTTCCCAATGAGAGGGTGTTTGCTAAAACAGGATTGCTTATAAGCAAACAAAGAAGCAGACTGAAAGGCCAATTAGTTGACAAAATCATATTTATAAACAAAAATTGACATCGCCAGAGCAACATAAAGAAGTAACATAGGTATGTCTTTCTTTTTGTAGATGTTTAACAAAGTAATTTTTTCCTTTCTTCTGTATTTGTAACTATACAGCTGTGTGTACAATTTATTGAGTTATAACAAATTATTGCTTTTTTTCTTTATCAAAATAGCGCCATGCTCAGAATGTATGTAGTTATGTTTGTAAGAATTAATCTTTATTTTGCATCTAAGGTCTATGTTTTTGTAACAATTTGGTTGTTTATTTTCTGAAAAATGTACTGTGCCTTAAACAAATATTTATAAAGTTAGTGTATTTGACAGCGCATGTAAATATTACAATTTCAGGTTCTTGCTTACATTTAAAGATGTACTACTAGGAGAAGTATGTGTGTACAATTTNAAAAATAAAATTTAGTAATGTTGCAAAATATACAGACCTTTCACCGCAACCATCGCAATCTCTGCAAAATAAGATGCCTTTGTGTAAACCCTGAACTTCTAGACCTGTTTCTTCATTGTCCATTTTGAATTCCCATGATACAGGCGATGATAAAAATTGATGGCCATATACAAAATTCAAGGGTATGGTAAAGAACCTGTGGGTACATCCCACTATTGCCATGAAAATTTAGGTAGTACCACGGGCGACCGGAAAGGCTCCTCCCAAGATTCTCTCGGATGCCGACTCCATTGAGGTTTGACTCGTGGCAGTGGTTGAAATCAGGGATGGGAAGACAAGGCATAGCATTTTGAGCACACCGAGAATTTCTTGAGCATCAAATTCTCGGTGCAGTTCATGAGAGCATCAAAACAGCGCTTGTGCCACGTGCCGCTATTTGCCCAAGATACGAGTAAGCGATGATGCATGGTGGCATTTGGACATCTGACAGTCGGGCATGCTTGACTGAATGTTGTGCTTACTGCTTCTATTTCACACACTCATTTCCTGACTTTAAAAAACAACCAAGACACATTTCCAATTCATGTGGAGAACGTATTGATTTAGTAATTCTAAATTCCTCATAGACTACTTTCGATGAAAAAGTTTCCAAGAAAACCACATGAAGAGTAGCCATAATAGCATAGATGTGGAGGTCCAGCAATACTTGGACGAACCATACTTAGAATGCATAGAGAATCCCTTACACTTCCGGAATAAAAATGATAACAGTTTCCCAGTTCTAGCCGTTGTGGCAAGGAAACATCTGTCAATACCAGCAACGTCTGTTCCCAATGAGAGGGTGTTTGCTAAAACAGGATTGCTTATAAGCAAACAAAGAAGCAGACTGAAAGGCCAATTAGTTGGCAAAATCATATTTATAAACAAAAATTGACATCGGCAGAGCAATATAAAGAAGTAACATAGGTATGTCTTTCTTTTTGTAACAATACATTTAGATGTTTAACAAAGTAATTTTTTCCTTTCTTCTTTATTTGTAACTATACAGCTGTGTGTACAATTTATTGAGTTATAACAAATTATTGCTTTTTTTCTTTATCAAAATAGCGCCATGCTCAGAATGTATGTAGTTATGTTTATAAGAATTAATCATTATTTTGCATCTAAGGTCTATGTTTTTGTAACAATTTGGTTGTTTATTTTCTGAAAAATGTACTGTGCCTTCAACAAATATTTATAAAGTTAGTGTATTTGACAGCACATGTAAATATTACAATTTCAGGTTCTTGCTTACATTTAAAGATGTACTACTAGGAGAAGTATGTGTGTACAATTTNCATGTAAATATTACAATTTCAGGTTCTTGCTTACATTTAAAGATGTACTACTAGGAGAAGTATGTGTGTACAATTTACTTTGTATAGAATGTGATAAGTCATGATGTTAATATCATCATTAAATATAACAATAAACATGATGAATCTAATCCAGTAACAAAACAAATTACTGTGAGGCCGGCTCTAACTATCAACCTTTGTATTAGGAATCCGGCCCATCATTTCCCTACTGGGTCTCAGCCGAAAAATAGATCATGCTTAAATCCTTACCCAGCATATGAACATTCGGCAACTAAACTTGCGGACAGTTCAGAAAAGGTATATATTTATAATCTATGTAGATAGACCTGATAAAAGCACGACAAACTTGGCATCCATCACACTATAAACTCAGCTTGCAATGCATATTAACTTACGAAACTATTATTTAATATTGAATGAATTTTGTGGATATTGCAGGTAAACATCCTTCGAAAAATGTCTGCATTCAAAGCAAATCCTTTACAACTGTATTTTGTGAGCTGATATTCATCTCGCTACAAGATGCTTTCTCGTGTAGTTGTTTCACGTGGATTCTCAAAGAGCACAGCACCATCAAACGTTTCTCGAAATCTCAAGAAGTTCCACATACGTCGCGAGCATCACGAGAGAACCAATCCCATCTCAAGTTGAAACTCTGCATGCTGGACCAAGACAAGGATCAAAGCAGTGAGTGGCGGCACAGCCACCTGCTCCTGGGCAATCAGTACAAGTTTAGATAGGGTCTTGGCCAGACCACGGGCTCATCCGAGCATGAGGGTCTCTGAGGATAAGGGAGGGGAGCGGATCGCATGCCGTAGAACAAGGTTGGGGATCAGAAATGTTCAACTGCAGCATTAGCTGAATGCTCTTTAATGCGATCGAGTGAAGCTTATCTGTCTTTCAGTGACCCAAAGAGGTGGCATGAGAACAGCCTCACGTACTCTTAACTCAGCTCGCAAGACCTCGCTGTTAAGAACCGCCCAAATCTCTTCACTTTTAACATGTACTCTTAACAAAAAATAATTACACAGCCTATGAATAAATATGCCAAAGTGTCATGAAAATATGGCAACTTGAAAGTGTACAATTCTGTATTTGTCACAAATACACTGTTGATGTTAAAAAAAATTTCTTGTCAGTTTTTTTTAAATCATGTATCTAATGAATGTCTGAAAACTGATGGAACAAACCGAGTGTTACAAAACTGAGTACAGCTTGTTTGTATTATCACGACTATTATTTTGCGTGTGGTCAAAACATTCCTTCAATGAGCCACAGGAACGAAACAGCAACTTGCATGGTGGCGGTGTTGATCCTGCTGTTAAATGAAGGGCAGTTTTTCCCTTTGTTACATTTCCAGATTGACATCAGGGATACAACAGAAGAGGAACATGTTTGTACTAATGCAGCTAATGCTACCTGCATCAGTAAACCATCAACAAATGTATTAAGTTACTGTGGAGATGAAATTATCTCAATAATTAGTGTTAGCTGTTAAGTGACACTGAATATGTGCATGTTGTAGCTCTATAGCATGTTTTTGAATGGGAATTGGTAGTGTGCTCCTTATATTATTCTTGTACTAAGAAGTATGAGGAGATGAGAACAAGTTTTTGTTTTTTGTTGGAAGATGGCAGCTGCAGACTCTAGACGGCCGCTTAGGTACATGTCGATGCCGGGCACCACTTTATAAAGGGAAAGTTGCCCCTCCTCTTTGGTGTTACAGCAAGGAACATGTTGGTCCTCCAGGCCGGATCAGTAACAATAACAAAGTTGTGAAGTTAGTTTCATGATCAGTTCGACAGTTGCTTTCAACTGCAGCCACAGCTATGGCTAGTTTAAAACTACTTCAAAACAGAGAATTGTTTGCAAAGAGCATCAACCCTGGCAGACAAAGCAGTGGCTGATCCAACTCTGCATTGCCTGTTAGAAGATACAGAAGGGATCAGATACAGAAGGGTTTTGAGGAAGACAATTTTTGTTCATTGCGCCAATGCGGGAAAGTTAAAAAGGACTTTGATGTAGAAAAGCACAATAGAAGGCTCGGTGCTTATAATGATTTGTATTATACAATAAAATGTATTTCCGACTCTATTGCAAAATTATCCTAGACCGCCGAACATAGCACATTAGGGTCTTCCTCTGAAGCCCAGAAGGTGACATTGTCTACTATAAAATTGCCAACCTTTGATGGGGAAATTATATTCTGGCAAAAATTTTCCAACCTTTTCGTAATACTAGTAGGTAAACAGGGTCCTATTTAAAAATCATCATTGAAAGAAGAGCCCTTATCCACGGTACATTCTTTTCCTCTTACTGAAGAAAAATTTTTAATTGCCTGGAAGCTGCTTGAAAGATGTTACAACAATAAGAGGTTGGTGGTCAATTACCACAATGAGGCATTGGCAAATGCACCATCCATTACAGAGACTTCCTCAATCTTAGTTCAATTATTATTGGTTAGCCAGGAATACGTCACTGCACTCAAGATCTTGGGTATGTCGTTGAGCACTTGGGATCCTTTGTTAATCTGTGTGCTGGAAAGAAAACTGGACTTGAGTATTTGCAGAGTCTGGGAGCTGACCATCACATATTCCTCTGGACTACCAATGTCAGAGCAGTTAAAAACCAGCGTCTAAGGATGGCAGTGTATGTTAGAGGCATTAGGGGGTGAGCAGAAACCTAGGGTGGTTTACAGATATAACCAATCAACACACCTCATTCTTGAGACACTCAGGTGAGACTGTGTCTCAGTGTGTCATATGTCAAGAGCACCATGCCCTATCACAAGGTCCACGGTTCACACTAATGTTGTCCGAACAGCGATATGCATTAATAAAACGACGGGAGTTGCGCATAACATTTTGCGACAATTCCATCAAGTCAATGGCTGTCACTCACAGAACAATTGCAAGACTTGCAGAGCACGGCATCATACCCTACTTCACTTTAAAGACTCTGCACCTACACTGCTACACTCAGGTACAGATGGTACTCTTACCAGTGAGAATGTTATGAGCGACCCACAACACTGACAAGGAAAAGAGTAAAATAATTTGTTCTGTTGGCAACAGCACATGTCTGAGTGTGAGATGCACATATGGCCGTTCAGATTTGTTGAGCTCTGCTAGACTTAGGTAGTCAGGCCAACATAATCAGTAGATGCCTTCAGAAGCTAGGTGTCTCTTGGCACAAGTGTCCTATTCTGTGCAGGGACTCTCTGAAGTATCTGTAACTTGGTGGAGGGAATTGCCATGTGCCAGATATAGCCGACTAGTAATGCATCTCAGGTATTTACAATTGACTTTTTGGTTCACAATAATATGAGTGACATGCTGTCACACACTAACCTTGCTGTTGGTCACTGGGGACACCTACCCAACTTGAAAATGGCCTACTCGTATTTCAGAACACCTCACCCGATTGACTTGCTTCTTGGAGCATAACTACATTAAGGTCTTGTTTAAATGAAACCTGATTCTGTTCTGCTTAACAAAATTGTTGCTTTAAAAAAATTCAAAAATTGATGTATACTTAGCAGCAAACATAAGCACTGTACGTACTTAATTGCATAAACAGCAACTCTCTTTCTTTGTTGTGAAACTGTACTGGGGCTAAATGCTAGAGCAGACACCAACACTGGATGAAGTGAGGCAGTTGTACTACACATTTTGTTTTGACTAAGCATGAGTCAGACCTCGTTATTGCCTTCTTTCAAAGCAAGACAGGCACATTTAGATATAACCACCAAATATGGTTCCCTCTCAGGGGAAGTACGAATAATATATCCTGTACTGTCAAAAATACTCGTGAGTTCATGTCAGCTGTCATGCACAGCCCTGAATAATGTAACATACGAACGAATAAAGATAGACACTTTGTGTTTTCACCTACTAATTCATCAAAATGAGAATATCACAAAAAGTAACCAAATTTCACTGAAATCTTTCACAATTTATTGAGTGGATCTGAAAAATGGTTTCCTTGACTTGCTGTGGCCACTGTAACACTATGAACTAGGCAACAGCGCACAGCCATGATACGCCATTGGCACCAGCTAGTGGGAGGAATGCAGCAGATCTGACCTTGAGTGACCAAGAAGTTCTGGGCTAGGTGTACGTGGATGATGCAACTAGAGCAGCATCACTAGAGGAAGCATTGCAACTCCAACAAGAACTTTTAGATCTGCTCAATTCTGGTAGTTTTCATCTTAGGAAATTTGTTAGTAACAGCCCAGAATAACTAGCAACTTTACCATCCTCTTAACTTTACTCACCTTTTTGACAGTGAGGAAGATACTAATCTAAAGGTAGTTGGTCTTCAGTGGAACCCCAACTTGATACATTCTCATATTCTGTACACTCTTCAAGCAGCTGTTGCAGTAAGAAAGGAACTCTGTCAGACGTGAACAAAATATCAAACCTGTTAGGTTGGTTGTCACCATTGTTGCTATTGGCAAAGACCATGATTCAGGAACTATGGATGGAAAGTGTTCATTGGGATACACAACTGCCCGACAGGCTAGAGGTAAACATGATTGGAAGAACCAACGTTCCTAGAAGAGGTTACTCTTCCCAGGAGTCCCCCTGTGGTCGCCACCACAAACTCAGTGTTAAAATTTCACGGTTTTTCAAATAGCTCGAAAATGGGACAAGCTAAGGTCACACTTGTTGATGGGTTGATGTCCCCGACTCAACTGGAGCTGTGTGTAGCAGTCTTGTTCTTGAAAACACATACCTTTGCTTGGACTTATTGAACAATACCTCTGGCTTGGATATGTTCGTCATCTCATAGATGGAAGACGTTTGTGGCAATTTGAAAGCAAGAAATCATAACAAAAATTTTACCAAAATGGTAGCACCACATGCCTTCTGACGAGAATCCTACTGAATGTGCATCCCGAGGTCTCCTGCCTTCTGAACTAGTTAACCACTCATTGTGATGGATGGGACCAGAGTGGGCCATTTCAGATCAGGACTCCTCTTAGAGTAGAGGCTGAAATGGTTGTAGAACAGCAGAGTAAAAATTCTGACTATGCAGAAAGAGTTTACCAATGTAGATATTTCACTGCTCCACCGCTTCTTCTCCCTAGCAAAAATTAAGCAGTTCACAGCTTATTGAGTTTCATCAAGGCTGCGTGTCGTAGGGCAGAGAAAATTTATGGGGCACTTCAGGCAAGTGAGTTTCAAGCAGCGCTTCTGGCGTGGGTGAGGAGGAATCAGTCTGTGGAGACTGCTGCTGAGCTTTCGGCTGTTAAAGATGCAAATGCCCAGCTTTCCTCAAAAGGTTGAACTTATTCGTTGATTACAAAGGCGTTCTCAGAATGGATAGAAGGCTCCACGCTTCAGCCTTGCCATATGGCCAGAAGCATCCCTTCCTGCTCCCCAGGAAGTGTTGTCTGACAGAACTAATCAATGATCAGCTTCACTGGGATTTTCTGAACCCCGGTCATCAGCATCTGCTCTCCATTCTTCAACAGGACTTCTGGCTAGTTAATGGCAGGGATGTAGTCAGATAACAGCATCGCCAGTGCATCATCTCCTTTTGCTATAGACCTAGCCCCAAAATGCCTAATATCTGTAACCTTCCTGCAACACAAATAACTTAAGCCAAACCATTTCTCAGGGCTTGAATGGACTATGCTAACTATGCCGGTCCATTCTCCATACTAATGGCTTGTGCCCGAAAGCCACAAATATTTCGAGCATTCATCCGTTTATTTGTGTGTTTTACCACAAAGGTAATTAATCTCGAACTGGTGTCTGATTTGTCGACAGAAGCATTCTTGGCTGCATTTGCAGGTTTTTGACACACCATGACTGTTGTAAAGACATATTCAGTGACTCTGGGACCAACTTTATGGGTGTCAATCACCGTCGGAAAGTTGTACGAACCTTTCTTCAAGACCCCTCTTTCAGTGCAGTTATTTGCATTGTGATGAGCAACCAAGGAATAACATGGCACTTTAATCCACCAGGTCACCACATTTTAGAGACCTGTAGGAGGCCTGGGTAATGTATTTTTGAATGGGAACTGGTCGAGCATATGTCTCTTTCTTTCGCTGAGAAGTGTGAGGAGATGAGTACAAGTTCTAGTGCCACATTGGAAGAGCATTGTAAGATTGCAGCGGTAGACTTAAAATGGCCACCTGCCACAGACTTTAGTCTGTGGCAGGTTCCCCCCTTTGGAGGGAAATCTGTCCCCCTTTGGTGTTCCAACACAGAACACTGGTGAAACTATCAAATGTGTGTCCAATATGTTTACCCAGTAAAAAAAAAAAACACACCAGGAAAGGATTAATTGGTAGTTTCAAGATATCACACACGCTATAAATATTATTATTTTGGAGGCCTACGGCATTATTAAAAGTGGCTTTTTCAGATAGCTATATCTTAAAATGTACTACTAGGACATGAGCAAAACTACAATAAAAGCCTGTATTCAACCTCACAACACTTCCCACAAATAAAATGATAGTGCCACCACTCAATGCAAAATGAGAACACTGCACACAAGTTCACAGCCTTGCACATAGCAATGATGACACTTGATGCATGTGGCACTGTCACCCTTATCACTCCCGTGCTTCTAAGCCACAAATGCAAAAATACTGNACTAGGACATGAGCAAAACTACAATAAAAGCCTGTATTCAACCTCACAACACTTCCCACAAATAAAATGATAGTGTCACCACTCAATGCAAAATGAGAACACTGCACACAAGTTCACAGCCTTGCACATAGCGATGATGACACTTGATGCATGTGGCACTGTCACCCTTATCACTCCCGTGCTTCTAAGCCACAAATGCAAAAATACTGNATGATGACACTTGATGCATGTGGCACTGTCACCCTTATCACTCCCGTGCTTCTAAGCCACAAATGCAAAAATACTGTATTTACTCAAATCTAAGAAGTCATCGACTCTTAAGACACACCCAAATTTTAGTGCTTAAAATGTCTAAAAATGTTTTAAGTATGACACACTTTAATTTAAGTACAACCAACATATAGGGTCTGTGCCCCTTTTCTTCTCAAAACAAGTAACCTTGCCTGACCTTGTGAATGACTGCCATTTATGAAACAACAGATAAGTCTTCTGACAGAGAGAGTGACAGTTCAGACTCACAAACCTTTTTATTGATACAAAAGTCTCTCGTGTAATCAACTTTATTTTGCTTCCGAATTAGGCTATCATTCCACTTTTACTGTATTTATTTCATGTCCTGTTTCTTGTGCGACATAATCTTATTTCAAATCCCAATTTTTGTTTTGTGTAATTTTATTAATTTTCTTATTCTCGTAGAATATATAATCACTGTTGGAATTTTTTCTACGTAACCTCTGTAAAAAAAAGGGGGGGCAGAAAATATAACTACTTATCCNTTTTATTAATTTTCTTATTCTCGTAGAATATATAATCACTGTTGGAATTTTTTCTACGTAACCTCTGTAAAAAAAAAAGGGGGGCAGAAAATATAACTACTTATACCACCTTCTAATAATAGTGCAGAACTGCAATGCAGGGAACTGGCCCACCAATACCTCAATAAATTCAGACAGCCACCTAGCTTAAACATAAGAAAACCCCTTCACTGCATTTTTAATTTCCTGCCTCACCCTAGTTTGCCTCCAGGCTGCTACGTACACTGTTTACTTATGTTTTCTGTCTCTTTTTTTTCCCCATATTAATAGTAGCCTAGTGACCTATTCCCACCATATCATAATTTCGTAAACATAAACTTCTTCACATATTAACTGGTATCATTACGAGATGTCACTTACCACAGTTTGGTGTAACAAAATGGCATACCAATTAATTATAATTAATTACAAGTGTGACAGCTGGAGCTCTCCTGTATCCATTACTTTTTACAATGTTGTGTTTCAAAAACCTAACATCTGTGGTCGAATAGCTTGTTAACATTTTGGCCTTAAAATTTTCACCGGTAGGTATGTTGTTTTCTGCTGGTGAATTTTGTATTAGCAGTATAAAAATACATGTATTCAAAGCATTGAGGAATTAATAGGGGTGTGCGAAGCTTCGCATTTTCGAGTAGAATCGAAGACTTCTGTACCTTCGACTTCATCTTCGAATTCAAAAATCTTCGAGTGAAAAGTCGAACATTTTCACCAGGTCCTTATGAACTTTGAAAGTATACAGGTATAAGGAAGCATGTCTGGAAATGAAAGCCTCAGTAGAAAAGGTGCTAAACTTCCACTGTTTTTCAAACAAAGTTTGTAGTTTTTGTCCCAAGCTCCACCTGCTGAGATAACAATCTACCAGCTTGACATTGACAAGGGTCAGTTGGAACAGGAAAAAAAAAAAAAAGGAGGGAGGGAATGTTTTTACAGCTGAGCCATTTCCTTTGGCNCTACCAGCTTGACATTGACAAGGGTCAGTTGGAACAGGAAAAAAAAAAAAAAGGAGGGAGGGAATGTTTTTACAGCCCAGCCATTTCCTTTGTCTCTTTCTTTCTCCCTCTGTTTCTTTTTTTGTTAGGTGAGCAAGATGCCCAGGCCTAATGTCACAGTTGGGGTGCCTGTAAACAGCAGGCTGTGGAAACCCTTGTGTAGTGGTGTCAAGCCAATACTCCTAGCCAGAGTGCAGGTGATCAAAGAGACACACCCCTGGAAAGGCAGCTTAGGAGGGCGNCTTTCTTTCTTTCTCCCTCTATCGCTTTTTTTGTTAGCTGAGCAAGATGCTGGGCCTAATGTCACAGTTGGGGTGCTTGTAAACAGCAGGCTGTGGAAACCCTTGTGTAGTGGTGTCAAGCCAATACTCCTAGCCAGTGTTTGGTGATCAAAGAGAGACACCCCTGGAAAGGCAGCTTAGGAGGGCGACCCACCATAACATAACATAAATACTATGTGGATTTTCTGTCTCAAAAATTTATGTTTCTTTGCCTTTCTAATTTTGACATGACTATTTTGTCTTTATGCTATTATTTTCGAGACATTTCGCACCCAGTCACACCCACAAACCAGACATTGAAGCGTGGATGATAATCAAATCTGATTGCATTGCTTGTCAAATTGCATTATCAGTTTTTTATTTTGATCCCTTGAACAACTATCCATACAGGTTACAATGCATTTCAGTTTGACTTACATTTATATTTAAAAAAAAAAACTGTTTTTTTTTTTAGTTATAAATTGTTTTCCCACAGGTTATTAAGAGATATTATTATATCATATTTATTATATTTTACTAAAGACTTATTACATATAGTACTTTGCATATGTAAATTTAATATATCAGTTTTGTATATTATTTTAAGACTTGTACACATGAAGCTTCCCCAATGTAGTTTGAACATAGAAAGTGTTCCCTTCATATTCATTATAAAAAATGTTCTATTATATTTACTATTTAATTTGTTACATTTTCATGTTAAAAATTTATTCTGTGACATGCATTTATTTTGAATCTTCCTGTTCATAAACAAATATTTTATACCAACCCAAGTTTAAATCATCAATTAGTCTACATTTTGATTTTTGAAAATAACTCTGTTTTGAGAGTAGATATTTTGCAAGTAACAATAAACTTGTGTATTGCAAAACCAATGCGTATATTTAAAAAACAAAACACCCCTTTTGTTTTAAGCAACTGTCAACAGCAACAAAACATCTAAACCACCTTACGCATGCTTACTGTTTTCTGAGTTCAGAATTAAATATTTATAAAAATATAGACCAACATATTTTGTTTTGTCTTTACTTGAACTTGCATGGTTTGTTGTATTAGTCAAGTTACTTTTTGGACACTGCAAAATGAAATAAGTTAAAATTACCTTTTCAGTTTTATAGCCCAAATTAAACGGGGAAATTTTACGTCGTTGGAAGCAAACAGGGGAAAATTATACTTCTGTTTTTAATACTTAATATACGCGTTTATTTCATACATATTCTCGGCAACGATATCATCATTGTAGTTCCTGTTGTTTAGCAGTCACTTTTTGTCTCCTTTCAGGTCATAATGCATCCCAGTGTCATTTGTATAAACTTCATATAATCCCTAATCCCTCCTGCGGCGCCCCTAGTACAGATTTGACCAATCTCTTATTTCAGTGTTTCACTGGCGGCGATCAAAGTTTGTTGTTGTATGCTGCCCTTCAACGGCTTCATGTGAGGTTTCCTGTCTCTTACTCTTCGGTACTTTTTCATGACCCTCAGGTAGTTTGTGACATTCTCGCTCGGTTTTTACTTGAGCACGATGATATTATCTGATTTTGGGGGTTTGATGTCCTGTTAATTTTCCAAGGTGACCGACCCTTTACCACCTTTGCTATCCCTTGTTCCATGACCTTTCTTTCCCTCCATGGTTTACGGACCTCTACCCAGAAGAATAGTATTTGTGCTCCCGTCTGGTTTTGTTCCTAGTTCGTTTTTCCGGTGGTTATTACAGCATATTTGTCTTTGCTCCTATTTTTCGGTTTTGGCAGTGAGCTTCGCTGTTGGCCACATTACCACCAAAAAAAAGTAATAGTAATAAATAATTGTGAACACAACAAAAAAATGTGAAGGAACCTCGATACATTCTTCCCTTATCCAAGTTTATTTTACAGGTCTCCTAGAAACCTTCTTTCTAAATTGGTTATAAATGCCAGCCAGCATAAATATTTTTTCATATATATATTTTTTATGAATTTTGTATGCATGAATTTTTTTTTTTTTTTCGGATTGTCATTGAGGGCTGTTATCCAGAATTATGTGCGGCAATGTCAAAGCAGTTAATGTATTTATCACGCGCAGGAGTTTGGCGGCACCAAATGGGACTGGATATATGGAGTATGGTAGTTTTGATAAAGTTTGTAGGTATCTATTTGTATAATGATTACTTTCTTGCAGATTTTGATATTTTAATATATCTGTTTTCAGCAGTACAAGATTAGGATATGTTTTATTCCATTGCTCAGTGTCTAATAGGCATACATTTTTTTGGCGGTGTCAGTACAAATGAGTTGAATAAACTTGAAAACTGTAGGCCACTATAAATTAATATATATATTTTTAAATCCTTCGACTTTAATTTTCTTTGAAATTCCTTTGCACGATGTAAGCTTTGCTTTGACTTCGCTTCGCATTTAAAAAAAGACCTTCGCACATGCCTAGGAATTAAAAGCACTTAATTTTTTTATACTGACATTTGTTGAATATGCTAATGAATGTAGGATGCTCTCGATTCAAAGAGACAGTACATTTTCAAAACTCAAAGTCACAAAAAGGTGTTTCTTAGAAACAAGTAAATACTGCACCTCCACTGCCAGAATGTTGACATATGAGCGTGATGCTATGTCAATACTTTTTTGATATAGTCTTGGGGAAAATTGTCTTATTTAAGAAAGCTGAGTTAGACACTGCTTCCATACCATTTACAACATCTCAATATAAATTTGACTTTGTGTAAACTGCTTACCGTAGCTCCCCTTAACCACTGTGAACAATTGGATGCTAGCATGAATGTGTTTCCCTACATTCTCCTGGATGCTGGATTGCATCGTGATAACAGCAAAAAAACTACAACTTACAGAAACACACTTACTCAGACTGCTTTGAACTATAAAAATTTGTGTTTACTCACGTATGTAGTCAACTGTTCAGTTTGCTACGTCGGATTTTGTGAGACTTTTATACTAGACTTGACATTTTAAATTTGAATGTCCCTCGGACTACATTGGCACCCTCTAGGCTGCAGTTGGCCAGACTGTATTTCCTGTGCAGTCAGTTGTTCATGGACTGTCATGGTGGCAAGTGGTGAAACTGAGCACCCATTCAGCCAATTAACTATTTTCTTGGAATTGTCACAATTTTATAGTTCAGCTTTACTCACATGATAAAACAATAAAATTTGTAACACCCGTAAGTCAAAAAAATTCCACACACATACCCCCATTAGCTTCATTCCATGTCGCAAGCATTTATACAGCACCAGGGCATCAGCTACAGTCCCACATGTAGAAGCCTCTGCCAGAAATGTGCTTGATAATGTAGTACCATATGGTACCAAACAATTCAATAATCCAAGTAACTGCAATTAGACTTAACATAAATCATAACTCACCATGAAGAATTATGCGGTTGATGGCAGAAAAGTTTGCGTCAAGTAATTTCAACGGCAGAACCATTCAATTTTTAAGTAACTGCAACAAATTTTATACCTTAACTACTGACATTTACACAACTACAAGAAAATACAATAAGCATTTTACGTGGAAACAACAATACACAAAGCCCATTGTTACAAGCCAATGTTTCTGTATTATTGATCCATTATGTTTACACCATTGTAAAAATAGCGATTTGGTATATATTGTTCATTTTTGTCAACAGCAGATGGCTCCGTTGCATATTTTAACTTTGCCTTACGATAACAAACAAAAGAACAATGTAATTCTAGCAAGGTACCGTGGCAAACTCTTAAATCTTTATATAACCAACAGCATCATAAATTTCCACAATTATGTTACTGTACATCCAATATCACACGGCAAAGGAAAGTGTATAATTACATCAAAGTTACTTTAAAGAACAGCAATATTAAAAATGATTGCAGCAATATTCTTGCTAACTAGACAGTTTACTAAGTGGTCTCGAATTTCTGCACAAATTCCTACATGCTGTTTGTCCACCCCAAAAATATACACTTGTTTCAGAAAAAATGTTGTCGGAAAATAATCTATTGATCTCATACATTTTGCATCTGCACACACAGAGTCAGCATAAATTGCCTACGTTGATGTTAAATTTGAGACACTTTCACAGTGTTCCTACCTTTCATTGTCTGTTGCAACAACTGTTTACTTGCGGCAAGTTAAGACTCGTAAAGAAGTATCCCAAAGCTGCAATAGCAAGCAGCTTTACATGCTGCTTCCAGCTAGTGGTTGTTACCGTCAGTTGTAGGTTCATTACAGAGTTGTGCAGGTACTCTAAATCATATTAGCATATGAAGAGTAATGCTCACAATGATAATTGTTCACCACGCAATATTATAAAGCTATACTACAAGATACCTGCTGAAGGTTCAGTAGACCCTTCTCTGCAAACTTGTAGCTTTACTTCACTTTCCACGCTGTGCAAAGGTTGAAATCTCAATCATGTATCTTAAGAAATAATTACAGTTTGAACCATCATTCTTTATGAACAGTGGAAACTCTATCCATCGAATTTCAAGGGACTGACATAAAAATTCTATAGATGTGGACCAAGACATATTAGTTAACAAAAAAAGAACCCAACCTACTTGTAACCTTAACCAACCTCATTAAACTTTATGTTCAACACATTGATGGGCCTATGTAAGGTATTCGTCAAGTTTAACTAAAATAAAACCATGCAAATGGAAATATTACAGAAAACATTCAAAATACAGTCGAACCCTGTTATAAAATTCTCAAGGGAACCAAGAAGTGTTGACATATGTATTTAAAAAAAAAAAAAAAACAATCCACTCATAATTTTTCCTTGTGTTCCAACTCAAACTTAATAAAAACAGTATTTAAACACCTGTTTTGAAACAATGCGCACAGAAATAACTGCCGTCGTAGTGGAAGTATTATCCACAGAGCAACTAACTGCAGTCACAGTTACTAGCTAAGAAATAAAATATCTTTAATATTGTGATTGATAAAGTGCAGTGAATAGGGTTTCCTTAATTTTGCGTTGCCTTTCTAACTTTCGGGGCATATTTATGAGAGTTACATTTATACATAATGCATTTGTAATTTTCATGAAAAAATATTTAAATGAAAAACTTGTGAGCGTTGTTGACAACATTGCATCATGAATTGATATCTCAAAAATAAGGCACCGCTGTTTCTTGTCGTTACCAACGTGGCTACAACCGTAAATATTGTAAACATTTGCTGAACGTCAAATAAAAAAATCTACAGTACATATTTTATTGTACATATGTACTGTATTTCACCTTTTTTTTTATGCTCTCTAAATACATGTTGTGTAGTCAGAGACGTCTATTGTTATTATTTATTATTTTTTGTTACAAATTAAGGGTTAAGTGCGACTTGTAATGAAATCAACAACAGGTTATTTTGGCAGTGGTAAATTACATAATAATTAGGACTAAATGCAGGGCAGTGAGACATAAGAAAAAACAATGTGTGTTGAAAATTTATTTTTACTTGTGCATGTGTACATAATGTACTGTATACCAACTTCGTATGCCTTGGTGAGTACAGTTGATATTAATACTTTTTTGTTAATACTTTGTTGTTTAATAATCGGAGCATGTAATTTTTGGCGATGCTACAGAAATTTTTGTTTGATCGACGATACAGAAAAATTAAATTTTGAGTTCGGCAAAAACTGACTTTTTTAGCATTATTTACATGGGAATTTCGTTGAGATCACAGAAAATGTTCTGTGGACATGGACTGTCTGTCCAACCATGTTCAATGGTTTGAGTTTCCACTGTATTACAATTTGCCTGTGAGATGCTTAAGTTCACACCACAGAAGGCAACTGGTAAACACACATAGCAAGTGCTAATTTAGCAAAGACTTTACTTCAAGTTGTGCCTACTATTGCAGCAAACTGATTGCAAGTTCCACATGAATGATGCAAGAACACAGTTATGGCAACAAAAATAATCAAAAAGTTAAACAAGGCAGAGCCATGGAAGACCAAAGAGTAATTTCAAAACTTGCAAGCAGACATACATTAGAGTTAATGCTCTTTCAGAATTGTTTCTGGGGTTAAAAAGGAGGGTCAATATTCACAAAACATTATCAGATAGTACAAGTACAGCAACAGCAGACCTGCAGGTTAATTGTTCCCAGCTAATTGGCAAGGTAGGGTCATTTTCTGTAATTAATGAGCACAATCAAGAACAGATGGTATATTTATTAAAATATACTTGCCATTAAATGATAAAGTAGAGCTGTGGATGGGTGGCCTCTACTTTAGTACCACTCTCTCCTCCCCAGAAAATGGGTGTTGCACCCCACTAAAATAGAAATGCAGGGAAGACCTAACATGCCACAGGCACAGTTGCCATTCTTTTGCATCCCCTGCCACAGCTGGGCCACACCCCCCTCCCAGGAAAGAACCATTACACTGTACACTCCACAATTCTTACATTATAAGAATAAGCAGCCAGCCATCCTGCTGCTTCTGCCTGTATGCTGGCTACCTGCAATGCAGCAGCGTTTATACATCCATAGTAGTTCCATACAACCCCCCGCCGAGAGTTGGTTGTCCTCCAGCCGGAGTCCTGGCCGAATCCAGCACTCCCGCTGTGTCCGTTAGCAACAAGTAATTGTTCTCCAGCCGGTGTCCTGGCCACAACTCCTGCAATCCCGCTGTGATCGTTCTTTCAGTTAAGCCTCTGCTGGGTTAACTGTGGTTCCTCGAGTCTACTAGTGTTGGCTCATCCGCATCGTACGTCACACCAGTCAGTACCAAGGTTGTCCTCACCCCACAAATTTGTAACAAGACCCTTGTGCTCTTTCCCCCTTACCCTTCCCTTTGGCAACCTAGGGTCCGTCCATCAGACATTGGTCAGGGTACAGGCTGGTAGTGTTTGTCACATTAGCTGGTCCAACAAAGTAAATCACACCTAATTGTGATGTATTTTTGCTACCAGCCTCCTTTCTTTCTTCTTACCTTGATCTTTATTTCTCATTTTTTGGTCCTGACAAACCTCAACAATATACAACTTAATACCTTCCCCTGTACACAGAGCTACATGAGGAAGCAGGCTGCCTCCGTGACACAGCTACGACTGACGCACCAAAAAGGGACTCACCAATGGATCAGGCATTTCTGAGGGATATCTGCCCGGGTGCTTTACCGCTCCTCAATCCATCTCCTCTCTGCCTAAGTTCCAACCACCTAATCCATGCCAGATCATCCCACCTCATGCAGTGCCCCAGTTACTTTCATCCCTCAATTCTCAATGCCATCTGCTTCACACGAGATAGGACCTTGACCTATCCTGCCAACCCACCGGACCAATCAATAACATCCCAGTAGATCATCAATTACAAGGGGGGAAAGTATTTTGATGCTGCAACAAATAGACAAAAGCCAGGTGAGGCTGTCAAACTAAAATCATCTAATAAAAGTGTGGTGCACATTTATAAACAAATATATTGGAAAATTCTGTACAAGTACATACATTCTGTAGATGCACCTTTCTTAAAACGTTACAAAATGTTTGTCACATTGAAATATACCAGTAATTGTTATAGCAGTGAAAAAATAATTGATTCAAGATTATCACAAAATAAAAATATATACTTCACAGTTCTGAAGAACTTACTAAATTGCATTTTACTCTCAGGATTCTGACCTAACATTTTTTAATGTAGTATGTTACATTAACATTACCAGCACATTTCCATAGTAATAAAATACAGAACGAAATACATAATAATAAAAGCACATATAATAATACTCGGGACGGAACATAGTGGTATGGTTTTGTATACAGACTGCAGTGGTCTGTAAAATGAAACAGAACAAAATGGGATAGAAACACTAGAGAACGTGGCACATGGCAATGGCACAGTACCGGTTATAGATTTAGTTGGTAGAGCACACTCGCAGTGTACAGTATCACTCCTGACAGGAGACAGCAAGTGTTGAGACACTATCTCTGTCGCAACTCCATGCTCACTACAGCTGGGCCGTGTACCATCTACTAGTGTGACGAAACAAAAACACGCAGTGTTCGAGAACAGTGGTGCACATTTGTGTACCGGAACAGTGTATCGAAAAAGTAACATACTTGCCAACCCTATTGTTTGTGGTTAGTGTGTCGCTGTATCATGCCCTCAACAATGTACAGAAATGGTATACTTTTGAATGTGTTTGCAGAAACAAAACCATATGATTTCCTCGGAATTACCAAAAATAAATCTGTGTGTTTGGAACTGTGTAGTATGAGCATAAAAACAATACAAAGACGTTTCTGTTTTGGTAGTACACAACCACAGTAACATAACCTTTTCATTCCTATTCCCTCAGCTGTAAACAATAAGAATAAATATATCCTACTTCCATAAATGCTACAGTAAAAATTAATGTGTGTATAATGTTTTTTTTTTATTACTATTTTTGGTTTTTCACATTTTTAAATGAGTTATTCAATAACATACAAATGTAAACAACCTCCCTCAGATCTAATGATCATTATTTGCGGAGACAACAAATGACCAAAATTCATAAAAAATGCCCAGTTATAATGATGACTAACTGTCCAGCTCTAAAAAAATATAGAATAGAAGTTTAAATGAAGGACTTCAAATGAGAATGCACATAATATAAAGCAAATTAACCAGGAATGTAAATTAGACAAGAATGTAAATAATTCACAATTTTCGCAGATGAAGTTCTAATGTGAATAATATTCACAACTATTCCAATTTTTCAATATTTGCACAACCCTACTGTAAATACAAGTGAGAATAAAATATGTTCAGAACTACAATATAACCTATTCAAAAAGCATTCCTGAAAAAAAAAAAAAGTTACAACACACTTTTTACAACCATTATTTTACCCTCTCTTGCATTTTATGCAATTTCTATTTGGTCCCATATAATGCTCTTCAAGTATTATGTCGCCTATTTACACTTTTCTTATATTGTACAACCTATCTTCCTGGTCCGTCGAAAAGAACAGTGTCGACTGTACAGAGTTAGGAAGGTGATCTTTAAAGATCATAACAGTCATTTGTAAGTTCATCCATTGATTAATCATTCATCATTCATTACTGAAACTAAATATTCTTTACATACTTGGAAGTAAGCAAAAAAAAAAGTATAAAATGGTTTGCAAATATTTTTCTTTCTTTTTCCTGCACAAAACTGAAATCTCTCCTTGGTTTAACAGCACTGAATTTACTTACAACTACTTTCAACTGTAACCTACACAATACAAGAACATACCTTTTACTTTTGTGAGATATTAAGTCTTAAAAAGTACATACAAAAAACAAATGCTCAAAAGCCTTTGTTCACGACACAAAAAAAACATGTTTGAAAAGACAGGAACTACAGTAAACACTTCTAAAAAAGTTGATCTCGGTAAAATTTTCCATAGTTATTATTTATTAAGACAATCTGCAAGTTTTTCTGCAACGTAAAAGAAAACAGAACTACAAATTGCTATATAATAAATATGAAACATTTCCATTGCACAGTCTTTGTCAACAATGTGTCCTCATACGGTACAGTGGACGAACCATGAAGACAGGAAAAAACAGTTGGGCTATGAAAAATAATGTTGGTTTCATTCATTTAACTTTATTGACAAGTCTGAGTACACTAGATGAACTTCCCCACCACGGCTGAATTTTATACCTCCAACACCATCTCCAACCTCCAACAGTCTGAACACAGCTTCAAATGGCAAAATGTACGTTCACAACACACGAGTTGACACCAGCAAAGATAACTGGAACCCTCTGCCATTGTAAGGAATCTTGTTCTTCAAGCTTTGTACAACATCTGGTAATCCTCCCACAACCTTCTCAAGCAAATATACAGCAGATAGTCACAGACTTTGGCAACCACTGATGGAAATAACACACTGACAGATTCAATGCAGCTGAAAAATTATGTGATGCCAAATAACATGGAAAATCTGTACTATAATACTGCTTCAGCAATGGAGCACACCGCAAAAGAAAGTTCAGCCAGCCTCCAGCAGGACATCACCTACAACATAAAAAATCAACAGCAACTGTTACACATTAAGAGTCACTCACACAAAAAAATATTAACCATATGACGTGTGATCAAAAAGTATCAGGGCTGGTGCCACATGCTCGCACGCAGAACAAAGCCGCTTGGAGCAAGTTGACAGTGTGCCCTGCCACATGTGTTGCAAGTTACAACATCCTAGCTCCACTTGCTTTTGCAGTAGTGCTTTGGACAAACATGGCATGCCACATCAGATGGATTTGAATCCTATCATACGCTGGCAGCTGTTACAGCACACACGACTTGAGCAACTGGGTGGAAGGCACGCCAAATGGCGAGCCATCAGATGTCAACACAAGAGACCCAGCAACAGGCCAGCTGTTGGCTTCCAACCCTCTGCTGCAAGGCTTGTGATCGCAGATTGTGAGGAAGTACGTAGAAGAAAGTCCTTCAACAAGAAATACAGTTGAGGCTGTCATCCCCAATACGAAAAATAGACTCCTCTTTGCTCCTAGTCCTGATCCTCGAGAGTATTTAAGGAAGTGAGTTAATGGTGTATGCAATTTGGTTTGTGTAACCGGTGGTTGATGTTTATGATAAGTTTTATATTAAAACTTAAATGCAGCTATTCTGTGTCCTACTTTTCAAAACCCAAAATTTTAATTTATTTTGTTTATGCTGTAAATTGAGATTTTCACTTAAAGATTGAGTAGTGTTTTCATTTATTATATATAGTCATACGCACCATACACAGCAAGTTAAATGCTAGGTCTTAAAATGTGGACATGAATCAAATTTTGCCAGTCATAAGT
Organism: Clitarchus hookeri; assembly: GCA_002778355.1. Lineage (NCBI taxonomy): Eukaryota > Metazoa > Arthropoda > Insecta > Phasmatodea > Phasmatidae > Clitarchus > Clitarchus hookeri. Next base: position 99,316 of record NQII01001601.1, read on the forward strand.
ATTTTCACAGAGTCATTAGGTATTCGGACATTCATGTGCTTTTACTAGCATCAAATGACTGAACACTTCCTTCTTTAAATTTTTGTAAGTACGATCAAGGGAAATGTTTTGCGTGTCTGCCATACAGGGGCAGTTGTGTAAAGTCCAGCTTATTTGATGACAGCTTGACTCTTACCAGTTCTGCTTCACCTGCAACCTACTTCACTGATCTTCCAGTGCAGTAACGACCCAACTCCTGAGCATCTAAATGAAAATTTGATCTGATTCAAATAGTTTGTGTTTGTCTAGTTTTATAAAAATATGTACTTACATTTATGAAAACTTGTGAGTTAAGAGTGACTGTTTTAAACACAAATTGCTCCCATTTTATGGGAGAATTTTGTCAGTAGTTGATACGAGAAGTTTCTGAGACACTTTTTTTTATCATCATTGCAATCACTGCAATTCTGATTTATTGTGGTGTGCTGTGAAGCTCATCTACTACTTTAAAAGAAACACTAAAATGACAGCAAGACTCCTAAGTACTGTTACAACTATTAATGTTTTGAGATTCCATTTAATTCTGCATTAAATAATTTGATCTTGCTGGCATTTCATCCTAATTTTCAATACAGAGAATAATTTTTAAAAAATTACCAAGAATCTCATTATTTGCTCTGAAATCAATACAGTAAAACTTTGTTAAAATGTTTTAAAAGAAATCTGCTACCAAAAGCTTCTTTGCTGGAAAACATTTTACGTGGGGGAAATAACCATGTCCTTCGACTTAGCATGGTAATAAAATACACTAGTAAATTTACTAAAGAAAAATTTTTATGATTAAAACAAAAAGTTTAAAAATTTCCATGAAAAAGTTACTGTAAAGTATGTAAGTACAGTAATAAAAGTCACTCCAAAAATATCAGTCTTGAAGAAAATATTATTTTCTCAGAAAGAAAATGTATTTCCTTTTATCTCCATCTTCCTTGAAGCACTAATACAGTGTAAAAAAAACATGTCATAACCGACTAAAAGGCACAACTATTACAAATATTGTAAATAATAATAGTGAGACTTAACTACATGAATTGAAAACCAGTACCTAATAGTAGTAACAGAGTTACAGCAACCAAAGGCACCCATGAGGTTTATACTTAACCCCCTCTTGTTGTCCAAAATGTTAAAAACATTGAGCGGCGCAAGGTTTTACCAAACATTGTAAGTCCATGTTGAAACATATCTAGCATGAAAATGACACGTGTTTTAAGCTACAGTGGAACCCTGTCATAACATCTCAAGGGCCCCAAGAAACGTCAGCCTTATACAAGGAAAAACTTTATTAGAGGGTAATTTTGTACTGGAAAACATGTTTGTGGACTAAGAGAAGGCAGCTTATTAAGCAGGAACATGTTATGAGAGATGATGTTATAAGAGGGTTCCACTATAAATATAAATTTATTTTAATAGGTAGGCATTTTCTGAAGAAAAATAAATCCGAGAAGTATATACTTAGCCTCTCTTTGTCACCCAAAATGTTAAAAACATTGAGTGGCGCGAGGATTCACCAAGCATTATTGTAAGTCCATATTCAATCTTCTCTGGTGTAATATCAACATGATTTTTGCATGGAATATTAACTTAATTAAATACTCAGACATCTTCCGAATAGAATGATAGCACAGAAAGGTATATGTGACCTCCCATGTTGCCACTCAATTACAAAAACTGTAACATTGGGGAAAAATTATATTTTCCCATGCAAAAATTCAAGTTTTATTGGCCTTTTGCAGAAAAACCAGAAGTTATTTTAACAAATGATTAATTTATATTAATAAACATAAGTCTTCTGAATAAAATGATACCATATAAATGTATATGCCAGCTCCTTTGTAGCCAATCAATTTTTAAAAATGAAAATATAGAAGACTGGATACTTATAGGCAAGCAAAAAATTCAATGTCTGATAACCTCTTCCTGAAAAATCTAAGGATATTTCAATGAAACATTAAATGTTATTAATAAATAGACATATTCTCAATAAAATGACACTACCAAAAGATATAGGCAACCTTTTTTGTAGCCAATCAATTGTAAAAAATTTAAAATTGGTGACAATGTACTTCTTGTAGAGTGAAAATTCATTTCAAAATTGTTTTTTGCAAAAAAAATAAATAAAACAGATGATATTTTAACAAAAAAAATTCATAGCATTACCAAGATACAAATAACAGACATATTCAGAATAAAACGATACTACAGATGGGTACCTGCAGAGTGAGAGCACAGCACCGGAACACGTAACATGATTGTAGTCGCATCACATGAAAACATTCAACGGTATCTATTTTTAGATATGCACTACATCCAGTGCAGTGCTCACCGAAACACAGTGTGTAGCAAAAAAAAACTGCAACAAATTTATTTTCCAACCGGTTTCCCTCAAATTTTAAATTCTTTTCACCTATATTTTATGGTTTTTCAAAACCCAGTTGTTATAGAAAGACAGGCACAATAAAGGGAGTCGATATACAGAGGTTCTACTGTACAATATTTCCCGTTTTTTTATTTGCATAAGTCTGCATTTAATGCTCTTTCATCCCAGTCATCGTACGACGCCGACAAAAGTAATATCTGCGACGACGTATTTATCGCATTCTGCCAGAGACAGCCAGCCGTACTCACTCTGGCTACAGCTAATTGTACAGCATAGCAACACATTGCACTGTAAGATAGGAAGTTAAGTTAAGTTTTCCGATAATTCCTTTACTTCAAATTTTGAGGAGCTTAAGGCATTATGGATAACCCTCCAATTTTAGTAATAACAGCAAGAAACAATTGCAATTAGTTTAATACTTTTTAAAAACTCTCATTAAAAGCTGTTTTAAAATTATTGACTTTCCATTCATACACTGCAATTTGAATTTCAAGCTTCAAACTTGATTTTTACATTCCACAGTTGAAGACTTTAAGGTGTATATTTTTTTATGCCTATAAAGGAATAAACAATATCTACTGTGGCAGAAGTGCAAAAATTTAAGGTTTCTGTTTATTTTAAAAATTATTTTTATGATCGTTTTACACTAAGACAACAACGCAGCAACTTTTGAGTGCAGTTTGATGCAATTCACAACTTGTGTTTATACATGCCGTCCAACCATTACACTGAGCCTTGCTTTACATACCACACTTGGCTCCTGGCTCTCCATTTAAATTCTTCAATTATATTTCATAACTAAACTATCTGCGAATAATTTGTTTATTTTGAACCAATTTTGTGAAGCTTGTCTGTGCAGTGACAATGTCACAGCCAGCCATAAGCGATTTGTGATTGGTTACTTTATGACCGAGAGCTGATCTCAGGTCGTGTACTAATTGGCACTTCCGGTTTACTAAAAAGTCACGTGCCCAGAATCAGTCGGCTAAAATAATGACGTATTTGGTATTTGATTATTTAGTTTTTAGTATGTAACAAAACTTACTAAAATAAATTACCAAATCGCAACCATATCTGAACAAGTGACTATCGACAGTGTTAAAATTGAATGCAACAAAATACTATTATACTAAATGGCCAATTCGAACACGGCCTGTGGCTTAGGCCGTGGTGCGAAGACAGGTATTTTTAGCCCACCTGCTCCCTAGTCCCTGCTATAATAAACCAACCCGTCACCCTCGTCCTTCACAGCAGGGGATTCTGCAGGCATATTTTTATTATTTCCTACTTTCTTTTTGCCTGAACTTGAAGTCACCGTTATTAATTAAGTTATTAGTAACTCGATGTGGCATTCCGACTTTTAAAGGCAGTGCAGACTCTTTACAGTTAAGTTCCCTTGGAACAGTTTCTGAAGTTCTAGTGAAGACTTCATAAACCAGAAAAAATTCCCGCCATTCGGAAAAATTATAATACATTTCTCAGGCATTTCCCGTAGCATTTCAAATCCCATACATTTCCCGCTTTTCCCGATTGCTGGACACCCAGCAGTTTATTAAAAAGAACCTGTAGCATGGCTTGCAGCATGAATTAGAGATGCTACAGCAGCACTTTGCCTGCTGAATGAGCCCATAATTAGAAAAATGACCAGAGGTTCAACAGAACCCTTTGCCTCCCTGATCGCCACTGCTGGATAGCCACCCAAAAATACTCCCCTCCCCAACATGCTCTATGCCTGGTTTACTAAAAGGGCTATCCATCTCCAAGGCCATGCCTGAATGACATGCGATAGTGATGTTGATAGCCTGTTAGGTTGGCAGTTGGATGACGGAGCCCAAAACCGGTTTTGGTTCCCAGGTGCAGCATTCCAGTGTGCAGGAATCCACGTGAACGGTAAAGGTGAGGTCGCAAAGAGTGTAGTGGGGGATGCAGTTTCACCGATGGCAATACGCGCTAAAAAGGTGGTTGGCCCCCACGTAGCTGGATATGACAAACCCACCACAGCCATGGAAATTTAAGTATGTAGTAGCATTGCTGGTTGACCAGACATGCAGTCTGCCGAGGTATCCTTATGCAACTTCCGCAGGTGTCACAACAAAGAGGAGTGGAGTAACCCTCCTGCTACTGCTCCCAGCCAGTCTGCAACTCATGTCAGACGGACTGGATTTGTAGTGGCAAAGGTGTGAAATTTGCTATGCAAGGCAATCACAAAATTACCTGGAATTGTTAAACAATAAAAGAGAATGAGAAGAATAATGATAATACGAACAGCCGACATAATAAAACCCCAGAGGATCACATGTTATAAGGGGTTCAAGGAGTGTATTTGTTTCTTTATTTCCTCTCTATTACTAAATTTAAATACCACCAGTAATCAAAAGCACTGTCACATGAAAACTGAAACTAAGGGAAAGTAACTCCAAATTAGAAAAAAAAAATGTGGACTTTTACTTACTATATCTGCAATTTGATTTCCATTAGTTTTCCATACCATAGGTCCGTGCACCTATTTTCTGTTCACTTCGGTGGATGACTGATCCGGATGCAGTAGGCACGGAAGTTGCACACCTTTTCCGAGTCAAGGTAGTTGAATGAAAAGAAGCAGCTATCGCAGAAGTAACCAGGGTTATAGGGGCACCGCTCATTATCCAGAGTCACCCACCTGCACAGACGTCAACAAGCATTACACACGCACAACATAACTGTTTGGCCCAGCGTCTATGTCCAACAGCACAACATTAAATGCGGTTTCCAATTTGGTGCCCGCTGACCAGTACCTCCTTGCATGTTTACAGTGTATCGGTTATTTTGGATCGCAAAATGATAGGGTCTCTACCCATATCAAGTTACATGTAATACAATAGCACATCAAAAAACCAATCTCTAGCACTAGTCATTTCAGAGTTGCAACCATTTTTAATTCAAAATGCTACAAAATTTAAGAGTATAAAGAAAAAACAAAAATCATTGGAAACTGTAAGATAGAATAAAAGTGTACTAATTTGACATGGAATAACCCATGTTGTTTAAGTTGTTGACAGTACATGCCATGCAACAACATTTATGAATAAATCATCCAACTCTCTCTACCCTTGCAGCAAAGCTTAATTACTGTAATAACTTTTCAACCAGAATTATTGTATGTGCTCACAGAACATGCTGTGGCTACAAACCATAATAAATTTATGACTTACTTGGCAATGTATGAATTACAGATGATGCAGTATCGTTCTTTGATGTGACCCACAGAAGCGACCATTGGATAGACAACTGACATAAGGTTATCATCCGAATGCAGAAGCCTGTGGAACAAGCGAGTATCATCATCAATTGAAAGAATACTTTACAAGAAGGTGAAAAAGACTAGTTTAACACAAATACTTTTGACATGATCCCCACATTTTTATTTTTGTCTACAGGGAAAAAGTTTTTCTACAAATGTTAATAACAAACCATGAATATCTGAATAAATCTTACTGAAATATACACATTTTGTATATCAAACATGTTACAAAAGTTTCAGGTCATCTGGTACACTGAGGTACACTGTATTAACATAAATGTAAGTGAGCTCAAAAATAAGGTGATATATCACAACTCCAATTTTACTTTGGTGTACTTTAAAAATATATTGAAATTAAGAGCATAGTTCATGCTCAAAAAATACTTTAAAAATTGTGGCTGAATTCAATGCAACTGACAACAACAATAATAATACACCATATTTTACATTCAAATAAATGAAAACCAAAGGAAATCACTTTCTTAGTCTAGCCCTACAATTTCCCCAAATACAAAGCACAGTCTGTTAAATTTTTTAAGGTTTTGGTCAGTAGCTTGCATGGTATCGAATAATTTATGTCAAGTCGAATAATACCAACCATCAGCATGGGTGGCCCAAGGTGAATTTTCCATCCAGAGGGTTAGTGCGGATTGCTTTTTGGCACCCCCTTACTTCCTTATTCTTTACATCTCTATTCACTCTTCATCCTCCTCTCCCACGACTAATAGCCATAGGTACATTTCACCATGTATTTACATATATAATATTTTTTGAGCCGCTCGCTACGGAGGGAAACTCAGCCCAGTGCTGGGCCTCTTCAACTCTCTCTCTCCACCTTTCCCTACACCCCCCACACTGGCCGTGTTTCAGATATAAATAGGACCTGCGGTTCTTAGTTCAGGGCTGACTCACACAGCTATTGTGCAGGACATCACTATGCCCAGATGCGCACCATAACCTTCAATGTATTCCAGGTGCACTTAGCATCACCATTTCTATAGCTCCTTGCCAATGAGTCCAAGTAACGACAGTCTGGGGTTACCCTCACCTCATGCGCCACCCCTTCTTTCGAGACTGTCCCACAAGCTCTGTTAGCAACCTATGTTCGGCCCTTTCTTCTGCCTTCTTCATGTCGCTTGTTGCAGCAAATGTGTTGGAGGTGTGTGTCTGTGCATTGAGAAAATCGTCATCATCGTCTTCAACACTATCACTGTCTTCATGTTAATTTTCATCAATGCTCTCTTCATGGTCATCGTCCAGGCACAAATTATGGTACAGGCTGGGTATGTGTGTTTTATTGTCAAGACAATAAACAGACATATTCAGAGTCGGCTGCTTTTGTTACTCTCAGTCTGCTTTGCTTATCACCCTGTTTCCCGTTACCTCCCTCTCTGACCTAGTAATCTGCTGACACTGTTCCAGGAGTCTGCACATGCCCCCCCNCCCCCCCTTCCTTCTGCCTTTCAGGCCCATAACACAAAGGTGCTCTGTCTTCATGTGTTGCTTGGATCCAATAGCGATGTCTCGCCTTGCTGAGAAGGTTAACACAGGAACGGCGCCCAATCATGCAATTGTTCCTTTCTGAAGTGCTTGAGTGTGTCAGCAATGTCCCGTCCAGTCAACGTATTCACAGGAAGCCAGTAGTAAGCAATCCCTAGGGACCTAGAACACGAACCTTCCAAAGGGACTCAGTGTTGCCGGCAATGTCCTACCCTCTCCATCAACACAGGAACAGGGATATGTTCTACAAGATCAATGGACAGTGAAGGAAGTCCCTGCCCTCTCGGAGGCTGCTCACTGCCCAGGTTCTTCCACCAACAGTAAGTTCCCCCTTAAATGGTCATGCCAGGCCGTGCCCTCTTCTACTGTACACCCACTATCGCCCACCTCTGTTCTGTCTTCTGTCTTTGTGCCTAACCATCGGGCTGGACATGGGAAAGTGTCCAAACTGGCACTGGCAATAGTTGGAAGCCTGGTGGATACCATGCATAGGACCAGCAGGGTGTGCTTATGGAAAAGGGAAGCAGCTGTATATCACAGGGGAGCCACCGCCAGCACTTCCAAAGATAGCAAGCATTCATTTTTCTGCCTTCTGTGGCATGTTCCACGTGCTATCTCACCACTTCTCCCTACATCATCCAAGAAGTCCACAGCCAGTAAATGTGCCCTGCCTGTGGGGAGAGAAATGCGATGCCTGGAACTCCAACCCCAGTGTTCCACCGCAATCAGATTGCTCCTACCAGGGTTCTTGACGTCCTGTTTCAAGCAGTGCTCCACCCCGTTCCCAGAGAGCGATTATCAAACTGCCCAGTGCTCAGACTCCTTTCTCCTACAAAGTCCTCATCAAGATGATGCCAGCTTCCTATTCGTCAGGGATGGAAGTCATTGACGCTAGACACCACTAAACTGCACTCACCAAGTTAGACGTTAATATAACTTCCACAAGTATATTATTTTGGCATATATGTGTGCAGCGAACAATGCATCTAAATTAGATATAAAATTGCACTGGCCACCACATGTGCATACATTAGCGAATGTGCCAGGCCAACATTTGCTGTTTCTGCGCAACAAACCGCATTAAATTTCCAATCCAATGAGTGGAGTCGTAACATGTTCCATGCACCTGTTTCTAGACGGGTTTGGGGAAGGGGTGCTAAATACAGTGAAGTGACTTAAATACTGAAACATAGCCTGAACAATCATTCTGGCAAAATACACTAAATAATTTACTTCAAAATTGTTGAAATTTTTTTTTTTTTTTTTTTCCCCTCTCAACCAAAAGAATATGTCATTAATTTCTGATATTTAGTGCATGCACAATCAATTAATTAACTTTAATTTGTTTCATTTTGGTATTTGGTATTATTATGGAAGACTTACTTTCCAGATGACAGATTATACATTTTTTACTACAAAAACATAGGATACAGATGCACTTCAAATGGGACTTCAAATCTGCAGCCACTGAGCTGGCATGTAGGTGTTATGGATTGCACACCACATGTAGTCTACCACATTTCAAATGAGATGTTGGAAGATTAGTTAAAGATTTACGAATTCCTGCTAGAGCTGCGCCGTGACAGTAATGGCATCTGCCAACACCATTTCAAACTTTTAATCGGATTCCATGAATGACATCTACAGATGAAATGCTGAACTACCTCCAACCTTTGTGGATGCACCACCGTTCAATGGATGCATCTGATTTCAACCTAAACTGTATTAATAACATAAAATTAACCTGTCAGTTTTAAATTTTATTTGGCGGTTGTACTTAGATGTCATAGCTTATATTTTGTGCAAAATATAAATTATGTAGCAATTGCATAACTATAAATAAATTAATTTTTAAATTATAAAAATTAACTTTTAATATTATATATTAATTGAATAAAAATCATACCATCACAATTAGAATCTGCAGAGTTTCATTTACAAAATTGTCACAAAACATTTTTTCTAACTGTCATGGTTTTATAGTAACAATTTCCTGAGACTTTACTAAACACGAGATTCACTGTTCTTTCCAAATCTTCTTGTATCAACTGATAGCTCATACAAAGCATCATTAATTTCACCAGTACGGTAGCAAAAAGGAGTGACATCAGTACAACCTTCCCGTAAGTTTCACTAAGGGGTTTCACGGATAAATATGTTAAGTATTCCTTCAGCACAGACAATTGATGAGTAAAGGGAGAAAAATATTTATACACTTCTTGCACATTGCTGAGGAAGGCGACAGTTTCATTGCAGGATAAAGTATCATCAGTAATAATCAAGTCAAGAGAGTAGGCACTACATGGTGTGAAAAATGCCTCGGGGTTCTTGTTAGTTAATGCTCTGGATGCTTCTCACATTCACCCCATTGTCATATCCTTGACTCCACATATTACGCAATGATACATTTTTTTTTTTTTAATGAAGTAGCAGGGTGTATGTTAGGGCACAAGTCAAACTGTCTTTTGGGACGAATCTCAAAAAAATTCTCTTGTATTCATGGTTTCTTTCTGGATCCACAGTGCACATATTGAATATAATCATTCATTCAGTATAGCTTACACCACAGGTGCAGTAAGTGACTAATACATTAAGTTTTCTATCTGAAATCACTACTCACTATAGACCATACTGTATAAGGCCGTTTTCTGACAGGTCTGCGAAAGTAGCGCCACTGTTTACATCTGACTACATGTGACTATGTATCCTTCCGCCATCAGCTGGTCCGTCAAGTCGGGGCTGTATTTTTTATCAACACGCTGTCAGCTAATCCACTTGCCATTGTACTGTTATGCTAAACAAATTTTAAGATACTTTAAGACTGACATCTGTCTAAAAAAAATAAGTAGGTTATACAAGTAAAAATATAAAATGTTGCAAATAATTAAATATTTGCTAACTCTTTCTAATTTGTCCGAGATAGTGAATTTGGGTTAACATTTGCGAGACGGTCTGTTGTATCTATTATCACACTTTGGGCGTTATAGCTAATATATTCGAGTTGGAAATATGTGACGTGGAATAACATTAGAATTGCTTAAAAACTATTCACGCGTCTCACTTNTCACGTGTCTCACTTTCTACAAACAAGGAGATGGGTTTCATGAGAACAATATGGCGTATAATTTACGTAGACGAAAGATTACCGGCCGAATATAAATGACGTTTACTCCAAATCATTTTACATGAAATATATGTTACTTTAAAAATTATGCAGAGCTCGTGGAAAAATATAACTATTGGCATTTGTTTGTAAATTCGTTATATATCGCGCAAAAAAGAGGTTAATTTCTGGCTGGTAATACCTCGCATAATATCCGAGAGATCGCGCGCAGAGCGTCACGGCGAAGTTTGAGCCGCTGTTTTTGGATAACAGATAGCGTATTATTTTAAGTTGATTGTTCTTAGATTNGCGAAGTTTGAGCCGCTGTTTTTGGATAACAGATAGCGTATTATTTTAAGTTGATTGTTCTTAGATTACGGGCTGAAAATATATTTCAAATTCGTGTCGTTTCGTCAAATTAATAGAATAATAATTCAACAATATTATGCAATATTTCTATANATATTTCAAATTCGTGTCGTTTCGTCAAATTAATAGAATAATAATTCAACAATATTATGCAATATTTCTATATGCGTTTCGAATTAATATCAAGGACGTGTTGAAAGCGAGGTTGGAGAGCCTACTATGCTGCACCTTTTTGAAAGACTTCTTAGCACAACTTCAGAAAACTTTTCCGCGTCGTATTGTTCTATTATACATTTAATTTTGAACACCTATACATAACTACATTATCACGAAGTTTAGTTTTTAACACTAACAACCATTGTTTTGTGTCCTTGTAAAATAAAATGCATTAATAAATGTAAGAACTCTTACTTACCCGCATATTTTCTGCTTTTGTGATGTGCATTGGCAGTGCACTCAGAATAGCCAACGTAATTTTAACTTTTGTTCGTTCGTGCATCAGCTGATACAGGATTTTGTAAATGGCACTTTGTTTGTTTCGTAAACATTAAGTTGCCACTCACTGACTGTCAGAAAGTGGCCTTCTTATACCGTATGGACCATATCAGTGGACAATATTTTACAATTAAATGCAGCAAACAATAGAATTAACTCCATATTCCCAACATTCCTAGGATTTAAAAAAAATCCTTAAGAAATGACCTTAACATATTTTTTATATGAAAAATAAGAGAACCCTTACAATTTTTGAGAAAAAAATTGTAATAAAATTTTATCTTATATTGAGATAAATATGTTGGTTTACATAAAAGCACACAACACTGACGCGCCACGAGCGATGTCATTCATCTAGCCTCGCCACAGTACGTCTCAAAGCCCAGGGTGACGTGCACCGCAATCCGCTTTGCATCACGTCGCCATTCTCTACCCCTCCAGCCTATGGCTGCAAGAGGGGAAATCTCCGCCACTCTCTTTTGCTCTCTTCTCTCTGCGCTTCTTTGCAAACACCGCAACCCCCGCGCTGGCTCTGTGCGTCGTATATAAATAGGACTCGCAGTCCTCAGTTCAAGGCTGTCTCGCGCCAGTCTAGTTGCAGAACGTCACGATGCTCGAGAGCCACCAGACAGTGTCTACCTTCGCAGAACGTCACTCTACCCAACAGTCAACAAACTTCAAGTCGTCACTGCCGTTCACCGGACTGTCGAGAGTTCTACTCTGCACGCTGCCNCGTCACTGCCGTTCACCGGACTGTCGAGAGTTCTACTCTGCACGCTGCCGTCTTGCTTACCAGCATACCGAAGCCTGCCGCACTTCAAGCTACCTTGTAACTCACTCGCAGTTGACTCGAGTATGAGTACCACTGACTTGGGACTGCCCTCACCCCTTGCACTGCCACATCTTCCGTGACTAGGTAAATTACCAGTTGGCAACTTAGGATCAGCACTTCAGGCTTCAGTCAGGGTACAGGCTGGTTTATGTGTGTTTGATTGAGCAATCAATAAAACAGACATAAATTTGACTTGGTTGAGTTGTCTCTTCCAGCACTCTTTCTTTTCTACACCTTGCTCCTGCTATTTCCTGTTTCATCACCAGTCCTAGTATGACTATTCCAGGGATAGCCACGAGCCAAATACCCTATCACTCCTACTGAAGGCCGTCTCGAAGTGGAGCTTAGGAAGCTTTTCTTCCCGGGCATCACTACAGCAGTAGTCGTTTGGACTATCCACCTTCCGGTAAGTGCATGGGTCTGCCAGCAACGCCTTGCTCGCCAGGGAGCCATGGGAGTGGTCGCGCTTAGTCCTGCAGCTGTAACCTTCAGTTTGGTACTTGGGTCTGCCAGCAACGTCCCGCTCACCAAGCCACTAGACTGAAGACCAGTAGTCAAGACCTCCCACCTAACCTCACACCCAGCTCCCTACTCTCCAGCAGACTGTGTCTACTCCTTACTGGCAACCCACTATCAACCTATTTGGTCTATCACCCCACTTATGTCTCATCATAGGGTTAGACGGGGCAAAGCTGCCAAGCAGGGACTAGCTCAGGCTGGGGTTCTGAAGAGTAGTGGTTCATGTGTCAACCACCTGGAAGAAAGAGGAAGATGAGGCTGCGTGTCAGAGAGGGTCTGCATCCAGCTCGTCAAGCTCAACCTTGAACCTCGTCTGGCTCGTACCACGTGCAGTATCTCCACTGCCGCCAACACCGCCAAAAAAGATACCTTCCTTCATCCGGCCAGCCAACGTTATTAGGGTAGTAAGGCCCCTTAACGTCAAACTCACTTATACCAGGGTACCCCCTTGCCCATAGCTAGCAAGCGCGTCACCCAAGGCTCAACATTCGATTACTAAAGAGGCCACGGCCAACATCCTAGAGAACAGGAAAAACCCCGTACAAGTTGCAACCATTGCCTCACTGTCGCCCGGGTGGGGGGGAAGTACCTCGGCCTCACCCTTCAACTGCCATTCCCACTAAAGGTGAACAACGATGCGACAACACAAACTGCTAAAAAAATGACACAAATTTTTTTTCCCTGGGTTAATATTTTACTTGGTAGGTTACACATCACTTAAGTCTTTAACAAAAAAACATTTTCTGAAGAGATTTTTTTTTCCTCTCGACAAAAAAAAATTATTTCCAATCCCGCCAAACTAAGTATCCACACAGCACTTCTTGAAAATTCGTTGAAATTAATCTGATTAAAAGGAGTCCAAAGTGTACATTCTTAAATTCTTTGTGGCAAATATTCTTTTGACAAAAAAAATTGGAATTTTGAGCAGTTGTTAATTCCTTCCATCCATCCATACATCTACTCAAATAACATTCTCCAAGTACAGCAGTAAGTAGTGAAGAAAATCTATGTATGCANTATTTTACTTGGTAGGTTACACATCACTTAAGTCTTTAACAAAAAAACATTTTCTGAAGAGATTTTTTTTTCCTCACGACAAAAAAAAATTATTTTCAATCCCGCCAAACAAACTATCCACACAGCACTTCTTGAAAACTCGTAGAAATTAATCTGATTAAAAGGAGTCCAAAGTGTACATTCTTAAATTCTTTGTGGCAAATATTCTTTTGACAAAAAANATTAATCTGATTAAAAGGAGTCCAAAGTGTACATTCTTAAATTCTTTGTGGCAAATATTCTTTTGACAAAAAAAAATAGGAATTTTGAGCAGTTGTTAATTCCTTCCATCCATCCATCCATACATCTACTCAAATAACATTCTCCAAGTACAGCAGTAAGTAGTGAAGAAAATCTATGTATGCANTCCATCCATCCATACATCTACTCAAATAACATTCTCCAAGTACAGCAGTAAGTAGTGAAGAAAATCTATGTATGCAGCTTTACTGAGATGAGCAGAAAAAAGGAACTTGGATTAATTATGCATTCACCGACAACAAAAGCTCTAACATACACATGCATAATAGTTTTGGTTGTTGAAGAATGCAGCTGCAAGGTGCAGCTGCAGAACTCCTTGCATTTCAGAAAGTCTGACGTCTTACCCGGTGTGCTGCTCTAACTAGTGAATGATATCACTTG
>NQII01001601.1:114782-170757 GCA_002778355.1 Clitarchus hookeri
GGCAAATGACGATACAAAACATTACACTAAGCAATTCAAGGCCAAGGGACATACTTTGCAACAGCTAGGCATGGACATCTGCGTTGTAACTAACTGGGAGAAATTTTACAAGTTCCAGAAACAAGTAATTTTAGATTATGTGGCAGTACCCTTTCTTATTTTCCTGCATCTGCTTTAAAAATCCCATAGAATGCAGAAAATTTGTTTGACATACTTTTGTGTACTCATATCGCAAGCTACAAATATCTCACTGAATTCATTACTAAAAAACTTCAGAAGCATTAAGTGCTTTGTAGGTGAAAAACCAAATGTGGAGCAGGAGTAAACAACAAATTAAATGAACTTGTCTCATGAGAAACAATAAGAGTTGATTGAAAGGACAAACTTACAATAGGAATAACAAAAAAAATAAGTTTATGGTAGAGAGAGACAAGAAATTCTAACTTACCACTATCTACAGAACAAACCTTTGGTACTGATTTTAAAGAAAAAAGTTAAAAATATTAAACGACACAGAAACTCACTTTAGCCTTCCTGAGCACCCTATCAGCTCCAAATGGAGTATCGCTGACTTCCTTGCACACAGCATCATCGCTGCGGCACTCGATTTTGTCACGGAGGCTGGCAAGGGTCTGGTGGCCCAGGACAATGATCTCATGAGAGAAGCGAGGCAACTCTGGCCTGTCACCCCTCCCCCCAATGGAATGCCTGAATGGGTAGTACACTCTTATGTGAACCACCATCTCATTAAGGGGCTGCAGGTCCATCTTTGCATTTATCGGAGGACGAACCTGTCAACAAGAACAAACAACGCTGCACCTTATTACACAAGGTATCTCAAGTACTGGCTATAAGAATTACCTCTTCTGACTACATGAGTAAACTTACCTACCATTTTCAGATAAGTGACGAATCTGAGCAAAGTAAACACAGAAATGGCTAAACAGGATAATGACATTGCCACTGCTCAAGTCGACATGCTTCTGCACGCACATTGGGTAGAGCCCTTTTGTCAATTATGTACAAATCTTACATATCCTTGTTTAGGTAGAGTGAGGTCAGTAACATGACAATAGAACTGTACTAGGTGTTTGTTAGTAATAATTATTAAGTGACAAATGTAGTTGTTAATGAGGGCACCTTTTGTAATTTCCAGTATAGAGAACCTGAATACTTTATTTTTAACATGTAGGTAGAACTAANGTTAATGAGGGCACCTTTTGTAATTTCCAGTATAGAGAACCTGAATACTTTATTTTTAACATGTAGGTAGAACTAAGACAAAAACTTAAAAGCACAAAAGCAAAATCAGCAATGCACTTAAAATAAAACATGATAAGAACACTGTCTGTGTGTCTGCAAAATAACACTTGAATCAGTTGGAAAGCAAAATCCAAATTGGAATAACAGAAATCCAGAAATCCATTTATCAATTTTAATAAGTGAAAACATGACGTAAAATGTACTGACCCCATTGAAAATAATACAGAAAAAGTAATTTGAATTAGAGTTACTGACTTCAGAATTACCACCTTCCACACAAAATGTAATTAAGAGGTAACTGAAACAAAATAAAATTACAAGTTACTCTAAATTTAGTTTCGATTGTGTAGCAAAATACTATCTTTAACTCACATGCTAATCAAATTAACCGATAACTTTAATATGAAAATCAATACAAATTATCTCAGTTCAAATTATTACCAGTTTCCTCAATGGCAAAGTTCAAATACCTTCTTTATTCTAATATGAGACAATGTTTTATTACAATTTTTACTTCGTAAAACTTAACATTCATGTTATTTTCAAATACATAATAAATATTTTGAGGTCAATGCTTTTGCTTGGGTATAAGCGAGTGATGGTCAATGTTTTTGAACAGTCATACATTCCACTACAGTACAAGCCACACAACAAAATTTTACAAACATTAACAGACTGTTCTTCATAATGAGAAATACAGGTGGACCAAGAAAGAGTGACTTTTTTACAATCTAAAGCATCTGAGGTGTAGTACATACAATATATTATTAACTGCAAAGAATCTTGCCACATTAAACCTTTATTTGAGTGTTAGGATGAAATAATCCTCCTAAAATCACATGTCCAAACAATTTGTGGAGAGAGAAATTTTTCCTGTAGGCCAAANCAATTTGTGGAGAGAGAAATTTTTCCTGTAGGCCAAAGTAAAAATGTAGTGGTGGTCTTATTTTCGAGGTTGTCCTATTTTCTCGTACATACAGTACAGTAAATTCAGTTCTCATGGGGTTCTCTGATAATTCAGTATTTCAAAACACAATGGTAAGACAAGTTGGTGGCAAACCTCAGGACCACTGAGTCACTGCAAAATTTACAATGCATAATATTTCCAAACCTAATGAAAAATATAGCCAAAGTGAAAATGAGTCCAAACAGACACATTTCAAATGACTTGTGGTCCCCTCCGACCACGCAAGGATAGTGGTGGTAGTACAGAGGATTGCATCATCCTGCCGTAATGAATGATGTAATAGTGTCGCATATTAACATAATTTTCACTTAGAAAAATTGTTATCATTATTTCCTATGCTTATTTTTCACATAAATAAACAATGAATAGTAATATTTTGCATGAGAACCATTTCTTACTAGGGGCCGCGATGGTGTAGTTGTTAAACTACTCGCCTCCCACCTAGGCGAACCAAGTCCGATTCCCGACGGGGTCGCTCCCGGATTTTCGCATGTGGGAATCATGCCGGACGATGCCACTGGTCGGCAGGTTTTCCTCTGGGATCTCCCATTTTCCCCCCGCCCTTCCATTCCGGTCCTGCTCCATACTCACCTCGCTTCACCCTCATTGGCTCTCAGGACCTCAATGTTAAGAGCCACCCAAATATCTTCATTCACCCACTCACTATTTCTTACTAGGAGTTTACCAACACACCTATTTCCTCTCTGTTTTTGTTCATATGTATTGTATATGAAAGATTATAATTAATAAATAAAATATAACTAAAAGTTCAATTTTACCAAAAATAAGATACTTCTATGATAACATAAGTATAACACACTTACGATACGTGACATATTAAGGAAACAACTAAACACGTCGTACAAGGGGTAATTTTTCAAAGATTTAATTCAAAAAGTGTGAAGAAACCACGAATAGCCTTTATTAGAATTACATGGGGTGAAAGTCAGAAAGATGTTATGAAGGAATATACTTTATTTTATAAAGAAACATCACTACAATGGCTTATTATTAAATACCATTTTGGGCCAATAAAATATAATACTACTACTAGCACTAGCAGACTCTGCTAGCAAAACAGGCCAAGGATTTGTCAAAAGTTGCTGCATTAACATGACACCGGCCAAAGCTGAGGTTTGGACGTAGGTGTTGTAATCTGTTCTGTGGCGTGAGGCGCCAACACTTAATACTAGCCCTCAGTGATCGGGCGTAGGAATGCTTCGACACTGTAGTTTAATGGTCCAATTCACTAATGAATGAATACAGGGTAATTCATATTTCACAAATCGAGGTTTTATTGTTGCATGAACATGTGAATTGATACATGAGCCATTGAGACAACTCCCTCCCTTTTCTACGTATGCTCCGTACAATTCGCGTCGTAAAAG
This sequence comes from Clitarchus hookeri, assembly GCA_002778355.1. Taxonomy (NCBI): domain Eukaryota; kingdom Metazoa; phylum Arthropoda; class Insecta; order Phasmatodea; family Phasmatidae; genus Clitarchus; species Clitarchus hookeri. The sequence goes on from NQII01001601.1 coordinate 118,401, forward strand.
GGGGGGGGGGATCTTCGTCGCACTTGTTGGATTATTATAAACGATCCTTCACACTGCGGGATAATTACTAAAGGTCCTTCACACTCGCTGGATGACTGTACTTATCTGGCTTGCTGTGCGGGTAGTTGTTCTTGCAGATGAGGTCCGGTGAGCTGGAACTGCTCTCGTCCTGTCACGGGCGCCTCGGTGACTCGTCACGACGTCCCTCCTTCTCGGGTCGACGCAGGACTCTGTGTCTGATGGCGGCTGGCTGCCGTTCTCGTCTCCTGCGGAATCACTCCTCCCTCCCGGAATCTCGTCGGCCGACTGCCGGGTTTTCTCGGACGCTTCCCGCCGTACGTCCCGTTTGCCGGCCTCGGAACCGAGGTCAGCGTCTCGATACGTTTGGCGAACTCGTTTTCTCTCTCTGCCGGATGGCCCTGGGACAGGCCCTCTGTGATTGGTCAGTTGCACGCGGCTGGCTTCTTCTTGAGCGGACGCCCTCCGTTAGGGCTCGTCCCTCGCTCCCGTTCTCGATGTGGGGCAGTAACTGACTGTTGCTTGCCCCACCACGTCCCGTCTAAGGATCCACACAGGTGTGTGAAGATCCCCACCTGCCCTACGAGGCACAGGCTGCTCTGGACTATCCCACTAGCTCGACCTGGCACCTCTCGGTGAAGTTCGCCACTCGATCCCACCCTCCTCGGTGCGTTGCAACTGACTGGAAACTCACTGGCTTATGCGGCGACTGGCTGGTTAACTCGTGTCCCGATCTGGCTGACCCCTTAATGTCGTGACTGCCTATCTGCGCATCCCGGAGTGGCGGTACTGAACTCCCGTGTCACTTTCTGCTCGTTACTTCGACTGATTGACTCGTTAACGTTTCTCACTGACTGCTCGCGTCGTACTCCCGTCGTCCGGCTCCGAAAACCGGACGTCTCGCGGTAGGTCGTCCAACCAACTGACGACGTGTCTCACTGCTCCCGACTGACTGACCGCGTTTCCTCGGACTCCTCCGGTTTTGTAGGTCCTCATCGCCATATTGAACTGCCCCCGCCACTGCAGGTAGCCGCGGACCGCCGTGTTCCCCTGGGTAATCACCCGCGGGCGTGTACTCCAGCTCTCCGCGCTTGGGGCCAGCGTCTGCTGTTTTGTTCTGGTTTACCAGTTTCAGCACTCCGTTCTGTCCGTGCGGAAATAATTGAAGGCGCCCCTCAGTTCTGCGTCTATGTAGTTCTCCTGCCTGGCTGCTATTATTTCCGCCCGCTATTCCAAAAGCTCTCAGGGTTTCATATTGTGGTCAACAGCCTGGGACAAAGCACAGCCTGGCGAGGTTATAAATACGTCTCGCCGTTCCTGCCTGCTCGCGGAGCCTGGCGTCTGCCATTCTATTCTAGCTGGAGGTTTGTTGTTTGTTCGGCGTTGTGGGAATACTTCGGGATCTACCCCTGGCCGCTGCCTTCGTGTTCTTCCCGCTGTCACCTGATTCCACACCGTGACGCTATTCTCCCGCATGTCCGCCTTCCCATGCAAATGGTCGTCTTGTAGGGCCGATCTGGCGCCGTTCCCTTCGTCACGGCTGCCTAAATCCTGACTGACGTCCTCCGCCTGAGCTTCGCTAGAGCTTGAGTACGGACGGATAACATATAGGGACGCCGCAGGCGTCAAACAGTAATGGATATGTTTATCTTCGCTGAAGTGTGACTCAGTCTTCATAAGAATAACAAGGGATGTAAACAAATACAGACTGTTCACAGTAGAGTGAGCACTTTTGAAAACAACATTAGAAAATTTTCACTGCCCCTAAATACATACATTTTAATGGGAACACAGATTGGCATGCTCCCAGTAAAGTTGGTAACGACGGAGGGAGAGTAGTTCCATGTTTGAATGTTCAATTTAAAAAGTTCCTAGGTAAACATTTCTGAACACTGAAATGATTTCTTTTGCTTTTATTTTTTTTAATGCATTTGTAAAAACAGATGTACTTTTCTAATGAGTGACATGATTATTTATGGCCTAAGTTAATGTTATTTTTACATGGTGGAAGAATAAACAATAAGCATACAAGATCTTAAGCAAGGCTTTCAAATTGCTCAATTTACAATGTCCAGCCTATAAAAGCTTCTTTACTCCTGCCATTGCCTTTGAAATACATTTATTATTCAACTTAAGACATGTTAATCGTGTAATTGTTTGTTTTTAGGACAGTTTTGTACTAAAGTGAAGCATGCAAACTAACTATGGGCCTACTGATACGCTGTGATGAGGAACAGTATAACAAATAGTGTTAACGTTTTCAGGTATAAAAAAAAATTGTGTGAACAATAGGAGTAAAATAAACCACTATACAGAAAACTGTTTTAAAAGATAATAAAGGAACCAAAGCACAATAGTACTTTATTAATACCTGCAATAGTGATCAGAAAAGGAGAAAAACAAGACATTAATGAAAACAACCCATGAATAATATATGGAGTGGGTAATGGCATACTGTTCACACACTTTAGCCAGCAAATATTTCTCTCCACTTTAATAATAATTTTACTTAAAAAGTTAATACTCATAAATCACTACTATAGTTTTCTTTTTACACCTTCCATTCATTTCCATAAATATAGTCAATAATTTAATTAGCTATTGCAGGATCTGGAACCTTTAATTATTTTTAATACACATAACTGTTTTTGTTTTATTTCCTTGTACATTATTGTTGTTACATTTGTTGTTTAAAAACAAGCAAGATTTACTTTGAATCTATGCATATGGTTTTGAATTTGCTCAGCAACATATAATAATGTGAGAAAGATGAGAAAGTTTTACAGTACACACCTCTATAGATAATTGTGAGTACACTCTGTGATAATGAAAGTGTATTATAACAGAATAGTGTGTCAAGTAATATGTGTGACAAAAGAGCTCTCGACTCTAATTCTCCACTGTAGTCACTGTTGGGATGTACTACTATGTCCAGTGTAAAACTGTGAAATGGTTCAACATTGTACCTTTTTCATTACCTGTACACATTTAACATAACACATCATACACTTGTATGCCAGTACTCACAAACATATAGCAAACAACTAACACACAATAAAAACACAAGAATTTTCTTTAAATAAATTTAATTATTTCAAATACTTTAAAAAAAACCCTGGGGGTTGTAATTTTATGCAAATAGAGTATCACTCCAAAAATCCAAACTCCTAAGCCCCTTTACAAAATAAATTTAAAATGTTCCAAAAATTTTAGTCACTAAATTTAAACAGTTCCTAATTGTACGAAACTAGAAAATTTGTCCAAAGAAATTTCACTGTCAATATGTATTTGAGCATTTAACTTTGTGTTCAGAAGCTGGTATAAGCAAAAACAAGCAAATTATCCTAGGGTAGTACTGGGCTTTTAATACTGGCTTGTGTGTGTGTGTCGGGACTCTCATACAAAATTTCATAAAACTTGAACAAAATCAGGCATTTTGCATGTTCGCAGGCAACAAAAATAAAAAAAAAATATTCCCGTTAATTAAACATAATAGGTAATATTTCAGCCTATTATGGGTAGGAAAAAAAGGGTAATTTCAAAGGAGTAACAGAACAGTCTTACTTTGGATGGATGTGAAGATGGCACATTTTTTGTTTAAAAAAAATTAGTTTCGCTGGTCATGTTGAGACCTTTCCTTATTAACCTTACCCGCATGCTCCACCACAAATCTTGAAGTGTTCTTAAAAGAAATGTTCACTCAGCCTCATCTCAATTCCAGATGACCAAGCTGTGCTTGGGACACATCCGTCTGCCACAAAGGACGAAAACGTCTGTCAAAATGTTTGGTAATTCATAGAGTACCATGTTTAATGGTAGTTCAAACTGAGAGTTAAAAAATCTCCGGTTGGGTTAATAACTTTCACAAAGACTTCAAAAATACTTAAATATAAAATAATTAATTTCTATATACAAATTATTTTCTGTTAAACAAATAATATAGGTGACTAAAACCTGACTTCTCATTTATGATCTTTGAACATATAACTGAGCATAGTTAATAGGTAAAATAAACAAAAAATTAACTTGGAGGGCAAAAAATAAAAAAATAAAGTATTTACGTATTTACATTTACTGTTAATATCCTTTCAAATCAAAATAAAGTACTGTTAATCTCAGCAACGACTCGTTAACTTACTTCAGAACACGCCTAAGTACAGTATTCTCCGTTTAAAAACAAAACATTAGAAAAATCATAAAAATCTAAATAAAAAAAAATCAATGGAAATTTGAGCTCATCGCAAGGTTTTGAACTTGCAGCCACTCCACCATGTTTTGGATCTGGGTACCTATCCCCCTGCTCCCTCTCTACCTCCTCCTTGGTTACCTCTCCATCCATGCAAGTGCGATAGCTAACCTTCCTCTCCTTTCGTTAGTGTTAATTTTTGCATAGGGCACACACCGACCCATCGGCACTTCTCCAGCCTTGATATGGTTATGTGATTTACAGGTGTGAACAGACGTGCTGCTTTACCATGCAGGTGGGTTGAATGTTTGCGAGTGTTTAGAGTTTTAATGATATTGTTTTAAGGCCTAGTTAACTTCCCCGGGATTTTGCTGACAGTTTGTATTCTAAATTATTTTTTGGCCACCCGTTTCAAATTATGTTTCGCTTAACTTTACGCAGTGCAGTGACAGTGGTGTTAAAGTTTTGGTATTACTTCGTTGAAGGTTTTTGATGATTTGCCGTTGGTTAGCTCGAGCTGGTGACGTGTTGCAACGTAATGCGGAAATCAAATATACCGCAATGTTTTCGCTTGGTCGCTTCTAGTTGAAGTGTATTCTACACCCACCTGCAGGTTTCAGTTGAGTCTTACGCGTTGTGATGTTATGGTGCTCTTTATTACACCTTGTTTTTCTAGTCATAATTATTTTTAGTGTATTTTTGGTACGTTGGCATAGAAAGGGGTTTTACTTGGATCCTTATGAGAGCCTCCCCTTTGCGTCAACATTTTATACGTCTTGATTTTTGTGCCATTTGTAGGCACTCACTTTTAACCATGTTTTTTAAACATTGTATTCTCTTTCGGGTAATAGTTTTGATTTTCATGGCAAAGCCGCTAATTTTCTTTTCCAGCACCTAGTCTTATTGCTTATTTCTATGTAAAAGCTGGGTTAGATAATGTTTTAGTCACTGTTTCTGCAATTTCGTTTATTCAACTAGGATTGTACCAAAATTTCGTTACTTTTTCATTTTGAAATTTATCTGTGACCAGTTACTCTTATCAGGTTAAGCTGTTGTGTCAAAAGATTGAAATATCTTCAGTTAAAGGAATTGTAAATTTTGTAATGAAATATCCTGTGTTTGGTTTGTGAATTTCATATTTAAATTCTTTTCTGTCAAAGTAATTTTATAAAGCATTCATTGTATTAATGTAAAATACCTCGTAATGAAAAAGGATAGTATCACTGATTTTGTATCAAGCGACTTGATATCTGTACTAGTCACTGGTATTTTCGGAACACACCCTACAACTTTCTTCTTACTTTCTACTCCTTATGGCGTGACATAAAATTTGATTAGTTCCGGCTATTATTAAGTTTTAATTGAGTGATCTTTTCAGTTTTACAGATTTGGCGGGCAACCTGTTTGGTTGGAAAATGCTGTGTTGAGGCCATTTCTCTACCTTGTTGCTGAGGCGTGGCAGGTTTTCTTTGAAGTCGCCTTGCGTCTTCTTGATGCCGATTTCATGATGAAGGGCAATGGAGATGTCCTGAATATGGGCAATGTCTCAGAAAAGTCTAGCCTTTTTTCTATAATTTTTGGCATGTGCATGAGTCTTTCAACTAAACAGCAATCAAGTCGCAGTGTTTGACAACAAACTTATTTTGGACTCAACCTATAATTAAAAAAAAAAGAATGTAACCCCTAAATTTATTTATTATGGCTAGACATGTATTGCAATTCTGAACTTTAATTTTTTTTTATTGTGGGATCCCAACAAATTAAAAATAACTTATTTTATAAAAACCTTTATTTTGTTACACTAGTTTGTTGTGGTCAAATACCACAGATATTATAGATCAAACCTTTGTTACTGTTACACATTTATAACATTTTATTTTTATGTAGTTTCACTATCATTAAAACTCATTTTGGTCACACAAATGTTAATTTTACTTTCTTTATCAATCACCTTGCTTTTTGCTCTAAATCACATTTTCCTTTATTGCTGCATGCAATAATAATAATTATTATTATTATGTACGTGTAAGGGTGCTGGAGTAGGAATTTTGGCTTGGCCTCTCTGTTTCTCCATGTTATATTGAGGTTACACCTACACAACTAGATCCTTCGGAGCTTCCCCTCCTGCGTCTCTCATGAATGGACTTAGGCTTGGTAGAGCACAGAACACTGGTATCCCACTTGGAGTTTCTGCGCCAGGATCGTTTACGAGAGATACAGTGCAGAACAACTTGTAGCATGCTCGAGGTTATTTACCACGAAGTTTCTAAGCGGTTGTCCATTGTGAGCAGTATTATTATTATTTTAACTGTCCATGCTCACGCCTTTGTTCGGCTCAAGTTTTGAGTGCGCGTTGTGTACGCAGCTGTCTGTTATGAAACTGTTTTAGTATCAAATGTGTTAATTACTTTCATGTCAGGCGCACTTATTTTGGTGGCTTTTTATGTTAATTGTTTGTTTGCTGAGGTTTTAGAGCCTTGTTTCTTGACTTGTAAGGCGTTTTCACGTGATTATTGTTTTATTAAAGCCAAAAACCAGATATGCTGAATTTTGGTAATACTTCATATGTTCCTGCAATTTTATACGAGTTTTATTCTCAAAATATATGTTATATGTTAATTGTAATAAACTTGTGTACGGCAAAAATTAATAGAACGATACATTTCAGATATTACAATTTGACCTCTTTACCAGCAAGCTTTTTTTCTTCATTGAATTTATCTGCAACTTCCTGTACCACGGTAAATTGTCTGAAGTCCCTGCTTTTTCTGGAAGGGCATTTTAGGACCAGAACCATCTACAGCTAGTCACTTTTCTGTTACTGCTCCACGAATTCAAATCTCCTACGTTATTCCATGTTAACTGGTAAATCATTAGAGATACCAAGAGTTCCAGTAAAGTCCTAATTAGCAAAGGAAAGTTAAGAAGACGCTCTAAACTATACCGGTAATGAATTTTTCGAGAGATGAAGATTGAAAATGCCATGTGTGATGGGTTTCCTTTAGCGAAGTGACACCATTCAATCTTCAAATGTCCCAGTGTGTGACATTACAATCACTTGTTTTTGTGAACTGAAGTTGTTTCTTGGCCATTTTGCTATACTTTTCAAAAGGAATTTCACTATATTTCTGCAAAATATTATGCTCTCTATATCACAAAGAGCCCACCTAATAATAATGTTACAAGACGCCTGAAGAGGGAATCTGAGTTTGTGACGGATGTAGGTCTTAATGAAAAACATATAAGAACTAAATTTGATTTTAATTTATTCACACATCTATTATTTATACCATTAATCTATCTGGCACCACTATTATTATTTTCATTACTACATTATCGCAGTATTTAATATCTATATCAACACTAATTAAAGTCATTCTTTATGTTTCTGTTTGGTTATAGTCAATTAACTCACACTCATCATTAGCACATGTTTAACCTGTCTTTAAAATCATTTTAAATGTCTTTCACTCATGCATCCAGTCCAATAGTCCAGCCTGGTCACTTTCTTCTTGTTGCACAAATGCCCAGACTCCAGACTCTCATAAAACTGGCAACTCGAAGGCCCATCACACTTTTATACTATCGCTGGCCTTGATCTGGGAGGTTCAAAACAACCTGAGTCATGCAGAGAGAAACTAGGGCAGTAGTAATGACCAGAACATTCCTTCAAAAGACACCTGATACCCAAGGTCGGAGGTGGCATGCACCCTGATAGGCATAACAAGCATGCATTGTAAATATTCCTTTGTGAAAAACCCCTGCGTCTCCGGTTGCAACTGATAGCGTGCATGCACGCATCCATAAATCATCTGTGTCTCGTATGCTCGCAGAGCAGCCGCCTGTGACAATAATTCCCAAGCTCACCTAACTGAAGCAGAGATACACAAATATGGAAATCTCTCTTTCCCCCTTCCTCTCTGTCCTCTATCTGCATGTAATGAGATAAACACATCATGTAATACACAAACTGCTTAAACTTAATTTCAAACACCTACTGCTAGATGAATGGACAAAATATGAAACATGCAGCATGTTGCCTATAGCAAACATCATTCATATACAAGATCTGCCCATGCTTACAGCTCTGACCACAGGTTTCAGATCCTGAAATTTCAACATAATCAGTCTGCATCCAATAAACATGCGATTAAACAATTGAGCACTGCAAAGCATTAATACATTTCATGTTATAAGCTCAGCACAAGTTAAGACTGAACTTAACTCGCAATTCACCTGTAATGTTAATGCTAACCAATCAAAACATGTAAAATTACAATCACACCTGACAGGTATTTTAAAAAATGCTTTCAGCGTGCAATTCACAGTAAAGCACATTTAATAACGTACAGTACTCTAACAGATATTCATTGTAAATAGAGCACTTTTATAAGCAATGCTAACTTCAACTTGTATGCACATTGTGTCCTCTTCCATCACTTGTACAATTAACATTACCATTGGCCAGATCACTTATTCTTGCATCAGTAAAAAGAAACTGTAAAAGTATCAGAAATTTAAATATTTTTAAAATTTGTTTATTAAAAAAAAAAAATACAGAAAACAAAAGAAATAATTTCAGTATTCAGAAAAGTTTACAGAATACTTTTAATTGAATGTTAAGATATGAAACTTTCCATCCGTCGCTACCAACTTTTACCTGGGTGCATGCCGGTCAGTATACCAGTTAAAATATTTACGCCGGTAGNACCGAAATGGTGACAGTTTTCAAAGATTGATTAAAAGATTCTCAGTTTACCATGAACACCCTATACCAGAAAATCATCCACTATACACTCACAAACAAGTAACTAAGCACCAATCAATAACGATTCCTACCAAACTGCAATTTTTCATAAGACTAAGGTAAAGCAATAATTGAAAGTACTCACAACGGGGATGTTGCCACGGTACTTGAGGTCTGTGTCAGAGATCTTCTCCAGACGCCCTACTACTGTGTGCAGCTTTTTTGCTTCCTTAACCACGCCCATTGCATTGAACAGACAAGGCCTCATCTTTACCTCTTCAATGTTTGTCATTGGCTTCAGGAGTTCTTTATGCATTAGAAGTTCTGGCCTTCAAAACACATTAATTAAATCAAACTAAAATTACAATTTTATCACAAGCAATTTACTTTAAACTATCTTATATATAGAGACCCGAAGATTCACGAGTTCACTGACCTGTAGACTAGACTCCAGTCTTGTGTACAATCGTGCAGCTATCACTACCCATTGGTTGCTTATGTTCACAGTGGGAGTCGATAATTGGGCCTACATTTTGTTGCGTGTTGATTATTGGCTAAGGATGCAACATGAGGTGGTAAATAGCACATGGGCCAGTTACAAACGTAAAATAAACGTACCAGATTTCAAATTCTAGCTTGTCCCGAAATGAATACACAAATTTTTCAGGTCTCTACATATAAAACAGTGTCTGAAACACAGCTACACTCAGCGCTCAAATAAAAATAAAAATCCAAATAATTTTTTTTCTTTAAACACCTTTGCTAAATAAAATATACACACGAAAGATACACACATAATAATATGTATTGTGAGTTGCGCGTTACACACTTTAAGACAAAGGCAGCAATCCTTTATACAATCATTTGCAAAAAAAATTTTATCACAATGAACGAATTTAACGAGTACGACAAAGGCTACCACAAACGATCATCATAGTCTGACGCGTCACATTTGCATTTAATGTGGAATGCTTGCACGGATGTGCCACTAAGGGGCATAAGAGTTCCTCCATCGTTCATATAGCTGCTAGACACCAAATAAGGCCTCAGTAGCAGTGTGAGCCACAGAGCCGCAGAGTCCAGTGAGCATACAGCATGCCCCGACCAACAGCGCATTTGATAGGCTTTTTCCCAGCTGGATGAGTTTGAGAGAGGCCACATCATCAGTCTCAGAGAGGCAGGTTGGACATTTCGGCACATTGCTTGACACTTACACCATTCTGCCTACAATGTGAGTCGGTGTTGGACACAGTAGGAACAGGAGGGTACACACACCCGTTGAGAAGGCTCGGGTTTGGCCTTGGCAGACCACAAGCAAGGTGGATCGTTTCATTGTGTGACAGGCTGTAAGTACTCCACGGACGTCACTGCGCACCATACAAGAACATGTTACGGCAGTACTGTGTCCACCAGTATTGTCCATTTCATGTAAGTGGGGTAAAATCTGACAATGTGAACAACCTACACACTTTGAAACCGTAAATGCTCTAATTTGTAAAGTACTGTATCAGCTGATGAATTGCTGCAGGATGCATGTTGTTAAGTTGGCTACTTTGATGATGGCTTTGGAAGAAAATAGCACTCAGAAATAAAAGTTGTCATTTTAATTTTAATTATAATTACAACATTTATGGTTTGAATTATGTTTTTAAAACAATATTATATTTTTCTGGCTTTCAGTGAATTAACTTTAAAAACATGTTTACCAATTATGACAGAGCATATGACAGCCAATGACTAGCCATGTTACTAGTTCCCACTTTCCGGCACGGTGAACGCCATTGTGCATGTGCTTTTTTTCTCATCATGTTTATATGAGAACCTTGTTGGTATTGTCGGAATATTTTATTGGTAGTTAAATATTTTGTTTATTAGCTTTCTTTAAGCATAGTAGGTACTGTTGTGCGTTTTCTTGAGTGAAATGTAATATTAATTGGCATGTGTTTACCACCTCGTAGAACTGCTCGTTCTGCCATTTTCTTTAACTGCAGTCAGTAATAAAGAGACACGAATATAATTTTCGTAAGTTTGTTGGTTTCAAGAAACATGCACAGTGTTGATTTTACTGAATGATTCTGCAAATAAATTATTTAATGCTAGTGACAAACAAACTTGATTTTAGTGAAGTAAACTTGCAAGGATTTCCACAGAAAAAAAAATGTTCAAAAGGTTGTGTATTTTACAAACAGTAAGTTTGCGTGTTTTGTAAATAATGTATTTTTTAACTGTTAATATAATTATCGAAATGCACGTGACCTGAAAAATTTGTACTTTCAACACTTTTGTATTGGGTAAATAATTTTGCCTATATCGTAAATTCAACGAGTGTAAGGTTAATTTTGGTCAAAGTGTGTGTGTATTGCTGCATCTGTACGAATACGAACAACGTATGTATATAGTTTTGTTTTTTCATTGAAGTTAAAACTTTTGATAATTATTTGGATGTTATTTCCATACGAGCAAAATTTTCCACTGTGCTCCATCAAACAATATGCAACTCAAAATGTCACACACTCGTAAGAACCTCAAAACAATGCTGTCTCACGAAAGACGTTAAACGAAATAAAATAAAAACCTTCGCAACAACTTTTCCTCTCTTGCTTGCACTGTATGTGCTTGTAAGAAGCAATGGCAAATTTTAGTTTCCGGTCCTTTAGTTTAGTCTAAAATGGTCATTTTCTTGTAGTAATTTGGCCAAAAATTGTAGAAGGCAAGGATTTAATCCGTAGTTACATAGTGCAGCTTAAATAATCCAGTTTCGCTGGTTTTCTCGAACAGCTCTCTGTACTGTTGAGAGGTATAAATACAGTTGGTTTTCCAGACAGCTTTTTTCAAACTCCCAAAACCATGATTGCACGAAAGAAAGGAATGCCCAATGAACCGGAAAAAAAAATGATGTATGTCTGAAAATCTCTCACTGTCACAAATGTAGAAGAAAGAAAACAATTAAATGGTTTTTGTTTTGTCCAACAGCCCTATCACTGAAAAGAAGTTTTGATACTGAAGCTGGTAGAGTCTCAATGTAGTGCCATAAAATGCTGCAGACTTTGTCTGGGGACTTTTAGCTGTTAACTAATGGTACAGATACAGAAACACTTTATTAGTTGTCAGGTTATGAATGCAGCAAATATTGACCCATAACTGACGCAAGTAGAAAATGGTTAGTTTTGCATGTAGTCAAAAGCAATCGCTACTGTGTCATCTTTATTTTCAAAGGCTTCTTTCAACTTGGTGTAAAATTTCTTGCAACGACGTTTATGAACCATCTGTTCTGCAGCCACATACCTCTTAGCGCTTTCATTTTGACTGAGAACTCTCACATTGTGAACACACATCAACCTGAGGTCGTCCAAATGAATAATCAAAGTTTTCATGAAAATATTGTCGGAAAAAGTGGTATTTAACATTTGGATTACGACGTTGGATGTTTTACACACTCAGGATGTTTCTTCAAGAACATTTTATACATTATTTGTATGTTTAACTGGGCATTGAGGTAATTATTTGGTTTTCCACCATAGTGTGTCTGTTCTACTGGGAAAATGGACATATGGTTGCGTACTTTAGCACAGATGTCAACACTAATGACATTACCACTGCGTCCCACACCTCTCAAATCTTTCGGACTCTTCCCCTCTAACAACAAGTTGCTGAGATGCCTAACGCGACCTGGGGTAATGTGGTACAATTTCATGAACGTAGTTTTACATACATTTCGCATTTGCCCATTAATCTTGGCACTGTACGAAAAACATGCTGTTTGGTTTTTTCTTGTTATAAACCTGGAGTACCACGTCCTCCGCTTCCATCTCTTCATGGTCTGACATTTCACTTTTTGTTGCTTTGTTAACGTCTGACCGTCTCCTGATCGATGCCCTGATTTCAATCAGGGCACCTACAAGAATACGTTTCTTGTACTTTAGTATCATCATTCTACCAGAATATGATGTGAACACAATACCTGTAACTCTCTCAGTTTTGATGACATTTCTTTTGTACTTATCCTCATGTGCAACACCTTTTGTTCTTTTCACCGGCACACTACCAACATCAGATTCACTGTTTGACATGTCTCTACTACGTAGAGTACAAACAACTACTAACAAACAACACATGCTACACAACAACTGCCGCCAACACGCTGGTGAAATGTAAACATTGACCGTTCAGGGCGGCCACTATCGGTGATTGAATTTTCGCTGTATTGCAGAAACGACACGCATGCTTCCACATGTGCTGTTTCTGCTCTACACTGCATTTTCATCCCTATTTTGTTGGGGGCGCATTGCCTGTACAAGTTTTCTTCTTGCACCAAATGAAGCACCTTCGTTAACTGTACGAAAAACTGTATTTACCTTAAAACCACCAAAAATGTCACGTATTGTTTCTGAAATAACAAATTCAATTGAATTTTGTAGGTATAAGATTCTGTTGGGTGAAAAAAATTACACCAGGTGAGAGGGCAACCCAGTCCAGCTTTATTCATACACCTATCCCTGTCCACAAAAGCAAGGCAATTAATGAGCAAATAATCAAATTAATTGTTAGACTACCACCCATTTAGCATTGTCGATAGTGAAGAATTTCAAGAATCTGTAAAAAAAAAACTGAATCCCTGGTTATTCAGTCGCTAGTAGGAAGACTGTCTCCACAAGTTTGATACACAATTCTACAACAAAATTGCAAAAGTTGTCAGAAAAGAGTTGAATAATGCTTCAGCAGTATCAATTACTACAGATGGCTGGACATTGATAATGAATCAGAGTTACTTAGCTGTGACAGCTCATTTCATTGATGATTGGTGTGAGCTTAAGACATACCTGTTAAGACTGTTTTGAGTATGAGCTAAAAACATTGCCGGAGAACTAAAACGAGTTCTACATGGGTGGGGTATTTTCAGTAAAGTATGTGCTGTTATTACAGACAATGCATCGAACATGACTTCATATGTGTAAGTTGTGACATATCCCTGCCTGGTTTTGCACATACACTTAAACTCGTAGTTCAGGCTGGAATATGACAATTGTGAGAGGTTCAAGGGAAAGTAAAATCCATTGTTGAATTTTACAAAACAAGTCCACAGGTCACAGCGAAACTTCTCGTCTTGCAAAAACAAATGGGACTTCTTGAGCATAAGCTTATATAAGATGTAGATACTCCATATATGATATGTTTGCATATTTCATCGAGCTGAAAGAGGCAATAATTTCAACACTGTCTCTATCAAACTCACAGAATCTACAACCGACAAAAGACGAATGGAATGTTGTACAAAAAGTGGGTGAAGTACGAGGATAATCCCAAAAATAAGGTTTCCTATTTTTTTTTATAAATTACGTTTATTGTCTAAATTATTTACATCATTGCAAAGGTTGAACAAAGGTCTCCTATTTTTCCATACTCGTACAAAGAATGGTTCGTGCTGCTATTGGCCACATTATTGTGATGTGTGCTTCCGCAATTTTAAATGAGCATGCGCGCACCTCGCTGGGACGCTCAGTCTTGGCTTGGCAGCCGTTGAGAATGGAGTTACCATTAGACGTTACAGACAAGTGCGAAGTTCGCGCAGTTATTCAATTTTTGAACGCAAGAGGCGTTGAACCAATTGAAGGAAGTGTAATGCGAGTCGTGCATTGATGTCAAAAAAGTTTGCAAGTGGTGTAGAGAGTTTACAGCCGGTTGTACTGAAATTCACAACGAACAAACGAGCGGGAGACCGTCAATTTCCGACGAGACACTNATTGAAGGAAGTGTAATGCGAGTCGTGCATTGATGTCAAAAAAGTTTGCAAGTGGTGTAGAGAGTTTACAGCCGGTCGTACTGAAATTCACAACGAACAAACGAGCGGGAGACCGTCAATTTCCGACGAGACACTCACGATGGTTGAGAAAACCATGCGTGAAGATCGGCGGATCACTCTGGATGATTTCTCCATTTTGGTTCCTGCGGTTCCCCAAAGCACTATTCACAGGATTTTAATGGAAAAGTTGCAATAACGGAAGGTGTGCGCAAGATGGGTTCCACGAATGCTGACGGAAGACCACAAGCGGCAACGTGTTGATTCTTCCTGCAAATTTCTTCACCGCTATGCAGACGAAAAGGACAACTTTTTGGACTTGATTGTCACGGGTGACGAAACCTGGGCGTTCCACTTTGCACCTGAGACCAACAACAATCACGCGAGTGGCGGCGTCCCTCTTCGCCCAAGTCGTGAAAATTCAAACAAACACAGTCTGCTGGTAAAGTCATAACAACTGTGTTTTGGGATCGAAAGAGGGTATTGTTGGCCGACTTTATGCCTCTTGGGACCACAATAAACGCTGATAGGTACTGTGAAACACTGAGAAAACTCAGATGGGCAATTTAGAACCAGCAAAGAGGAATGTTGAGCTAGGGTGTGAACATTCTCCATGACAATGCTCGCCCATCTAACCGTAGCTCTCGTGCAAGAGTTTCAATGGAACATCACCACCCACCCTATAGTCAGGACTTGGCTTATTTGAATATTAGTTTTATGCTTAAATTGTAGTTTACTGGTACACACAAACTTAATTTAATTATGTTTTAGTTTTTACGTAAGAATTGAAAATACCAGAAGCAAGCCTCTTCTGCTAGTGCTGCACAGCGACGAGTGTAGTAGTATGTTCAGTAATGTTACACAGGTTGGCAATTCTTCAGAGTTCATTATTTACAAATGCCGCCCAAAAAGCTATTTTCATGTTTACTTGTGGTAATATTTAGTGGTAAAAGTTCGAACGTTACAAAAGTTTAACCATTTTTCAGAAAATAATTTACTTCCACAATGATAGCTCTTTACGTGTAAATGTTTTAGTACAAATTAATTGCGTGAATCACCACTACCTATTACAAACATACAATGGCACCAAAAAGTGATAGTTAGTTGCATTTCACGGTCAAAGTCAATGATAAAACAAAAGCTGTATGCCTCCATTGCTCTAAAGTGGGTCGCGGTGGCAAAACGTCTCGCAAATTCAACACTACCAATCTTGGAACACACATGGTTCAAAATCATTTCTATGAAATGAATAATTCCTGCCAGCTTTCATCTAGTGCATGTGCACACTGTTCAACTTCAACTTCAAGTAATAGTGTTACACAGGTTTCAGATCAACCTCACAAAAAATTAAAACAGTACGATTTAAAAACATTTTTAGAAAAGTTTGCAAGTTGGAACAGATCAGATCCTAGATCTATAGAAACAGGCAGAGCATTAGCCAAGATGATATGCACTTACATGCAGTCTGCTTCGATAGTGGAGGATGAAGGTTTTAAACCTTTGGATAAAATTCTTCAACCGAAATATCGGCTGCCTACAAGGAAAGACATAATGGGCAAACAACTTCCTGAACTTGGAGAAAATGTCAAAATCAAACTGAAGGACATTTTACAAACTGCTGATGAATTAGCAGTTACCAGAGATTTGTGGACATCTGGAGGGGATTTCATCAGTATAACAACACATTTCATAGACAGCAATTGGACCTTTTATTCACTATTGTTGGAAGTAATGCCTTTTTGTGGAGCAAGCCACACAGGAGAGCTAATTGCTGGAAACATTTCTATGGCCTTTGCTGAGTGGGAAATAGGTGGGAAAGTTAAGTTATCATCTCTGACAGTGCTACAAATATGAAGAGTGCAATCTCTCAGTTACCTAATGTGTCTCACATTCCTTGTGTTCAACACAGGCTTCAGTTGGTGGTGAAAGAGAGTTGTCTTAATCAGCCGAGTGTTTCTAAACTTGTGGCAAATGTTAAACGTATTGTGTCTCATTTTCACGTCGGTGGCCTCCACCAAGTTATTGAGAGAAGCTCAAGTAAAGTATGGATTACCACAACATGATCTAATAAAAGAAGAGATCAGAAGATGGGATTCATGCTATAACATGCTGGAGAGATTGGTTGAGCAGCAAGAAGCTGTCCAAAACATCACTCGCAAGATTTCAGGTTTGTGTAGCTTAAGTCCTGCGGACTGGACACTCGCTGAAAATATTGTGGAATGGAACTGTTACGGCTATTTAAAGATGCAACGCTGGCTCTCAGCAAGAAAAACTGTATTGTGTCGGAAGTGATACATATCAAACAGATTGCTATGTGGTCTGCAAAAGCAGAAGTCAAGAAAAGATACTACTGTTAAAACCACTGCTTGTGACGTGCATTTTGCACTTGAAAGAAGATTTTTGGATATGGAAGCTAATATAGAGCAGTACGCTGCAGCAACTATATTGGATCCCCGTTATAAGAACAGGTAAGCTTATGGAATATGACTAAAGCAAAGTTACCTATTGTGTGTGTTTTGTTTAATGCTATAGCTACAGTTTCACTGAATACTACAAATTACTAAACAGTGACATTATAGAATAGGTCTACAGTATATTATAAATACATTTTGCTCCAGGGTTTTCAAGAATTCCGGATCAGCACAAGAGGCTACAGCATGGATACATGAGCAGCTTGGAACAGAGGTCACCAAAGAAGAAACAAAAGTAGCACCAACACCTCGGCCACTGACTGAAGAATCAGTACTGCAGCAGATATGTGCTGAAATAATTCCGATGTCAAATGATTCCACACCAAAACTGATTCACCAAATGAACTGACTCAGTACTTGGCTGAGCCTACTATTTCACTTTTTGATGATCCTTTGACCTTCTGGAGGGAAAATGTATCTTTTCTGAATCTAAAACTGCTTGCCCAAAAGAAACTGGGCATTCCCTGTTTCTGTTGCTTCAGTGAGGTTATTTAACACTTCTAATGGAATTGGCACCAAGAAACGAAATCGCCTCTCATCACAAAATGTTCAGATATTAACATTTTTACATCAAAACTTAAGTTTAATATCCTAAAGCACTGTTAACAGCTTTGTATTTTTTTCCCTAAATTGTTTATAATTTGAAACAGAAGACACAGTGGTATGTTAACTGTGACATTTTCGAAGTTTAATGACTTACATGTATGTAGCCTACATAGTATAACAAATTGTTAGCTTAGTTTTCATAATGATTTCTAGTTTTGTAAAGGACAGGAAGTCAAGAACTTGAAGAGTAGTGCCTGTCTACAAGTAGTACTCTGTTGGTACTTCAATTCCTGTCCTTTTACATATTTTTTGTAGACGAAGCCCTACTTGCAACCTTAACTGAGCTATAATTTTGTATAATGATAAACCATTTTTTTTGCTGCTTTGATGTACCAGGCATAAAGTAAATCTCACTTAAACACAAGTCTTTTTAGCTTATTGCAAACAAAACTTTTCCAGGCAGCAGTTTTCTCTCATTCACTTCAGTGACAAATGTCTGCTTACAGTATGATAAATGAAAATATCGGTTTACAGGTATCGGATCGGTAAAATCCTAAATATTGGAACCTTCATCTGTATCGGGTTTTTTCAGTATCGGGCCATCACTAGTATATACTGTAATTATAAAGAATAGAGGCTTTTTTTGAACGAGACATAGTGGACACACAAAAGTTATATAAATGACTTTTGCACACCTTACCTGTTTCACATTTAGGAGGGCGTAATGATAAAATACACAGAACGTCGAAAATAAAATAGATAATAAACGAGGAGTTCTGCCGCTTTGTTTAAATCGGATGCCATGTTGTATAGTCCTGTAATTCTGTCGTAACGTAAACAAATGTGAATCTGCAGTCACATTATTGGCTGTGGATGTGTAGAAGTTACCATAGGTTAGTTGCAGTTTGGATGCAATACAGTGCGGTTCGTGGCGAGTGGAGTGCTGCTGCGAGAGTGAGTTATGACGTCCAAATCCAACCGTGTGAAGGCTTATGATTTAAGAATGGAGGGTGTAAGTAGAAGTGCTTCTGTGCATGACAGTCGTCTATGTGGCGGGTGTTTCCTGGACATTTGCCAGTTTGTTGAATTAACGTTGTTTTGGCCTGCCTACGAGAGTCAATTCACATACTTCTGGTATGTTTTCCTGTGACTTTAAAACCCTGAAATCCTATGTTATAATAAATTCCCAGGTTAGATTAAAACGATTAAATACTAGGATAGATTAAAACCCTACAATCCTAGGTTATATTATAACACTAAAATTCCAGGTTAAATTAAAAATGTAAAATAGTGATTCACTATCATGGGGTTAGGTTAAGTTAAGTTAGATGGGCCAATGTTAAGAAATTGGGTGGACAGATGTTAAATTGAGGTGTTTTCATATTTACTGTAAGTGTTTTTTTTAGTGATTTTACCCCACAATATCCTTGATCTTAACAGCCCTCAACACTATCATTTTGGTGGTTTGTAAACATGATATGTTGATGCCCATAGTAAATTCGTGTTATATGTAATTAGTAAAGTCAAATATAGCACTTTTTGGGATTTGTGTTATTTTCGGAAAAGCAGCTATTGTTTATGCTGTATTTACAATACCACGACAAACATACTCCAACAATCAGACACGACATGTCCATCCGACAATGTCCTCCACCAAAATGTGTTCAGTGTTCACAATACCCCGACAGTTCCTATCCGACGAGTGTATCAAGGCTGTCTGCAAATCTTAAAATGGTCAGTAATGTGCTGTACTTTCTCGTTGGAATGCATAGAAATCACAATATATTACACAATTTTGTTGTGAAAACATTCGAAAGCTATCTAAATATACTATTCTCCATCATTATTTATTTCCGTCACATCAATAACCCAGTATATACCTGTAACATATTTTTAGAGTAAAATTTCCCACAGCAGTGACATATGCACGACATTTTGTTTTGTAAGGTAGTGTTTTTTGTTATTATTTATGCTGCCCAGTGAGTCTGACTATGACAAAAGTAGAAATACAATCTACTTTTGTCGGCCGGTCGGAGCAGTGATTTTGTCGGGGTGACCTTGCTTCCGATTGGCTGTAGAAATATTTACATCAGTGTCAGGGCTGCGATGTCAGACGGTCGTGGCATTGTAAATCCAGCATTACAATTACCGTGAATTGTACTGTGTAGTATTGCATAGGACTGTGGGAACTCAAGGACATGCATACTGTTGCCGCCAGCCATGTAAAGAGCAGAAAACCTAACCAAATTAAACCTAAAATGTGAATCTCAGGGGATGGATGAAACGACACAAAATGACTTCTACTTTTTCTAATACACTATCTCGTATCGGCACTCTCTGCCGCTGTAATCACATATCCTAAAGTTAGGTTAGGTCTTCTTGCATTTAAAATGGTTAAGCAACCCAAATAACATGTCATTTACAAACATTTTACATGTTTTACCACATAATTTCCCTGATCTTCATGGACCTCCCCACTATCGTATTTGGTAGTACGTACTGCAAATGTTGTGATGCCTCCAGAAGTCTTGGAAGAAAAGCAGTTCAACGTTGGGACACGGACACTGGTTTTGCGCAGCTAGCGAGATTGGTCTAGATAATTATTGAAGACAGGCCTTTACGGAAGTGGCTGCATTCGCAAAAAATTATATTTGTCTAGATGTCTTAATAATTTTAATCAAACATGTCGTTTGTCGAGCGTGCCCACTAACCACTTGGCTATTCTACAATACTATATATATTCAATTAGCCTATTCTACAACGAACCGGCATTCCTCCATTTCTTCAAAGTCGCTGCGTGTTCCTTCCCGCCCCATCAGTTTGAATGCCAATTCCCATTTCAACTTATCGGACCTAATTTTGAGAGGAATAACATGATCTCTTATCTTCATACGCTCTCGAAATTCGGAAAACAATACAGAAAGATCTATCTTCTCAGATATCCAAAATCGTTGATCGGCTTCGTAAACAGACTCCATTATTTTGATCTTTTACCTCCATGGATAATACCAAATAGTATAACGGCGAAAACTTGACAGCTTAAAACAAATAACACATGCAAGCTCGCAACAGGCGACAATAGTGGCATCTAGCGGCATGGTGAGATGAAGGACAGCGAAAGTTACAGCAAAAGATTATATAACCCTCAAAAATGTTAAAAATGTAGTGAAGATGTATAGTCGGTTCACGACTGGAAGAGACTTTATTGAAGCCCTGCTAAATATCTACTTTAAAGCCCATTTCGTATCCTTCAGCCAAAGGTAAACAAACATTATAATGTGGCAGACACATGGCAATGTTTACAATCCACTGTGTATGGGTGCGTGTGTGTGTGTGTATGTGTGTATGCATGGGCGCGCGTGCATGTGTGTGTGTGTGTGTGTGTACATGGACATGCATGTACCCATTAAAAGACATGTATATATTATTAATGGGTATTCCACAAGCGTAAAGTTTTTAATCTTGAGAATTTCTCACAAAAGAATATGCGATGCCAGCGAAAAACATTTCATTCTATAAACCCAAAATGCGAGTATTTTGATGAATCGATAGCTGTTGTCTATTTACAATCAATTGTTAGTAACTTTCGATAAAATCACGTACATCGAAAATAAGATCTTCAGTATTAATCGAAATTGCTACAGACGTAAAAATTGCGGGGTGTTAGACTGAGTCGGATATTTCGGGCAATTGTAAAACGTTATTTAAAAATGATTGTGACGGTTTTCGGCAGGACGGAGAGTTTGCGAGTGAATGAGTCTTCGACAATGTGAAAACAATTCTTATGTGTAAATACCGCAACGTTAGAATGGAGTGGCAAAAGAAAGACACATGCGAAACACAAAAAAACAAAAGGAATCTAAAACGAGAAATTGAGCTCAAATTAAAAACATACATTATTAAAAACCAAATAATAAAGAGCACATATTAGTAAAACAAGACAAATAAATGAATTATTTTAGGTTAAATAAGATAATCCCACAAATTCTCTGGCATGTGTGTCAAAAACACAAGGAACAAAGGTTAGTAAACAAATGGCCACTTTACTTTCACCTTCAGCGTGATCATGTGACTACGTAAGAAACATTGAAATCTAAATACGTTAGCATCACGTCATTAATATGTGGCATAATAATATACAAGTCTTTTCGACACCCATTTGTAAGCGATAAATTAACAATTATGTTAAAACTTTGGAAATATTTCCTCTCTTCATGCTGGCAACCTAACGGCATAACTGTATCCGCGCTCGCCGCTGTTTGTAATGTTATATGCATGTAGCTAACGGCTAGGGTGTTTTTTCAAAGGTTGATTTTCAAAAGATTCTTCCAGTCGTGAACCGAGTGTAGTGTATTTTATTCATCGGAAAATATGCGCCAACAAAACACATAGTGTAAAGTTATTTTCTAAAATACCCTAAAACTAAGTGTTATGTGTGATCCGGTGACAGGGTCGGGATTTAATTGTGTCTCAAGATTAAGACCAATAAAACTACAAGAAAAGGAAATCAAGCAAGGAGATATGCATCGCGGAGGCAATGCATTGGAAAGACATGGCCACAACTTGGCCATAAAAACATCTGGTAATTATCCAGAGTAGCGGCCTTTATGAATGAAACATCCTAGACACACAAAAGTAGCATGCATACGTTCTGCACACCTTACCTATTTAATATTGTGCAGGGCTTAACGTTAAACTAAGTAGAACATATTAAATAAATCGTCAAAAGTACCAGCAGTTCGGCTGATCTGTTTAAGTCGGTGGCCATGTTTAATGGCTGTGCATCGCTGTTTCCCATGTTACCTACCAACCATGGATATTCAGGAGGGTGTAATGTTAAATAAGCAGAACATATTAAATAAAATAGTTAATAGTACGAGCGGCCCGCCACTTTGTTTAAGTAGGACACCTTATTTTTGCTGAAGTAGAGCATAACTGACGTCAACAAATGCGCATCATGCCATCGCCTTATTGGCTGTGATCTGTATATGTCATCGTCAAGGAATTTTACANTGACGTCAACAAATGCGCATCATGCCATCGCCTTATTGGCTGTGATCTGTATATGTCATCGTCAAGGAATTTTACGTTGCAGTTGAGAAGCCATTAGTAGCATTTCAGAACCGATATAGTGCGGATGTGTTTTTTGCGATCGTGAGATGTGATGTCAGAATTCAACAATGCGAAGGATNCTGACGTCAACAAATGCGCATCATGCCATCGCCTTATTGGCTGTGATCTGTATATGTCATCGTCAAGGAATTTTACATTGCAGTTGAGAAGCCATTAGTAGCATTTCAGAACCGATATAGTGCGGATGTGTTTTTTGCGATCGTGAGATGTGATGTCAGAATTCAACAATGCGAAGGCTTGTGTTTTAAGATTGGAGGGTGCAAGAACAAGTGCTTCTGTGCGTAATTTTCGCCTATAAGGCAGGTGTTACTTTATGTTTTAGGAAATAATGGTATATTGTTGACATAGGTAAGATGCACTGCAATTGAATGGATCGAGGACAATGCAACTGTTCCCCCCGCCAACCAATGTGAGTTAATTCATAGACTTCCAGTTTGCTCAAATGTTACATTAAAACCCTTAAATCCTACATTACACCAAAATCCTAGCATAGCTTAAAACCCTAAAATTCAAGATTAGACTAAAATCCTAGTATAGTTTAAAACCCTAAAATCCGAGGTGAGACTGAAATCCGAGAGTAGTTTAAAATCCTACAATTCGAGGTTATTTTAAAACCCTAGTATCCTAGGTTAGATTAATACCCTACCTATCTAGGTTAGTTAAAAAATGTAAAATAGTGATTTACTTGTCATAGGGTTAGGTTCTGTTTGGTTAGGTGGGCACATATTTCGAAATTAGTCGGACTGTAATGCCCGTAGTAAATTCGTGTTCTGCATAAATGGTAAAGTGGAAATATACGACTTTTTGGGGTTTTTATAATTTTTTTACAGAAAACCTGCTACGCTTAATAATTACCAAACCCCCTAAGTGTACTTATACCTAAACTATACCAATAAGAGAAGGGGATAAATCCGGAATAAACACAGGAAAAGTCCTTTACAATTACTGCAGGGCTTAATACAGATTGTACATTATTAATTACATGAGATAAAAACTAGAAAGTAGTTTAATTTATTATTTTAATAAAATAATGCATTTGAAATTGTGTACACCAATAATTTAAAAAAAATAATAATTGGTGCACCAAACATTATCGTATAGAGTCTAATAACTATAGGGTTAGTACTAAAAAGATATCTAATAAAAAAAAGCTGAAGCTATATGTAATACTGAATAATATAAAATGCAGTGGATCTAGTTTGAAATCAACAGTAATCAAATGCAGTCTATTTGTAAAAAAAAAAAAAACTACAGAAATATACACCAGAGAAATAAAATTGCAACTTATTAAAACAAAAGATAATCAACAATGTATGTAATATATAATGCCTATTGGCATGGTTGTTGGCTGAGNAATAATATAAAATGCAGCGGATCTAGTTTGAAATCAACAGTAATCAAATGCAGTCTATTTGTAAAAAAAAAAAAAAACTACAGAAATATACACCAGAGAAATAAAATTGCAACTTATTAAAACAAAAGATAATCAACAATGTATGTAATATATAATGCCTATTGGCATGGTTGTTGGCTGAGAAAAACATTGTTAGGAGGGTTTGTGGTTGGATACCCGACTAGGCTCCACAACCCTTCAGAAGGTGGTGTAAATTTCTGATACTGATGATGAAGATGATCTCCGGATACGGCGGGCCGTTCGCTCGGACATGCACATTCCCTCGGTAAAATTGTTGGATGAGCCCCTCTGGAAAGAAAATTCAGACGTTCTATATGCCTGATACTTACACAGAAATGAACTGGGCCTATTAAAGATGACACATGCACATTTTGCAAGAAAATGCCTGTCTTGATCATGGTGGTTATTAAGATCATTCCGTGGCATTACGATGGAAGCCGGTTGTAGGGCCCCGAAAAGCCTAAAGGCAGTGCTTGATAAGAAAAACACTGAATCTGAAAACTGGCATGTAATTAATCTTGCACAAAATTTTACATCACTCTAGGAGAAAATTGTACATGAGTTCTGGTCTGCATCCTTCCACATGGAAAAAAACTGCGAATGTAAACAGATGTGTAAAACTATAAATTATGGGGGTGTTAAACTTCCCCGGGCGTTGCTATTCCCGGGGAAGAAGAGGTGGTGACTCCTGGTGAAGAAAATAACAGGTTCCATTAACTTAAATCAGACTATACTGCTGCTAAAGATGATTGGTATGAAAATGTGAAAGCACTCAGAACACATTTCAGTGCATACCAACCCCTAGAGACATTCAACAACGACATAATGTGGCAAACTCGCGAGGCACAGAGTATGGCGGCACATATCCCGTTCTGCACTACTTTCTCTTAAACTTAAACCGTTGCACAAGTAAATGGACATGAACCCTTGTGTAAAACATGAATAAATACATACATAATATTACACTGCAAAAGAATAAATGCATTTGAAATGTGGATGGCATGAAATGAAGGTGAAACAACATAGGTGAAAAATATGTTAATTTTCAAATAAACATAATTAAATCACTGAAATGCTTATCGGTCGTCTTTGAGCGTCAACATTCATGGCATGTCTTTCTTTTGCTGTTAATTATTTTATCTTAAATAGCCCTATAATAAATGTTGGCCGAGGCCATCATAACTCAGACTTGCCAATGTGGGGGTGGTGATATGGAGTTGTGTGGCCCTACTCCACACTGTCCTGCACTCGTGCGAAACTTCGCACAGCACAGACCTGTCCATTCAATGAAAACTGGTGCCGTTTGATGCTGTGGACATGCGGCTAGGCAAATGTTTTGGAAGACAGGATAACATCCTTTGTCAAACGTCTCCTCATGCTGCGACCACAATATTTAGTGGATCAATGAACCACGTTCATTTATGATTGTTGTTGCCACTGTTCAGACTTTATCTGCATGCAGTTTTTTGTTTTAAAAGGGGGAACCATTGTTGGCTACTTTACATTAGTTATTGCTCAGTATTTATTTAACATGGGAAATAGTAGTAAAACACGTGATTATAATTACCTTACAATAACATATATAAATTTGGGCACGAGTACACATTTATATGATTAACAGTATATTACTGTCAAGTGTATGTGTGTGTGTGGTACATGATTATTGTGTTTAGCATTTAATTTTCATAGTTTTTTTTTCCTTCAGAATTTTACTGTATTGTTTTCAAAAAAAAAATTTCTTCATGTTCACATTTGTTGCAGGTGTAACATCAATGTCAAATGACAACAAAATTACTGATTTCAGTCTTGCTGTGCATACAGCCAATCACTCTTCTACACGAAGCATTGACCATTTTAGTGAAATAGGAAAAAATGTAAATTTTAAAATAATAAGAATCCACGAAACCAATTTCTCTCAATTATGTGCAAATTAGTTGAGCGCTGACATACTAAGAGGAACTAGTCACCGGCATTGGTGAAAAAGCCTATTCTCTCTCTACAGTTGAATCTACTGATGTGTCAGTAATGAAGTCCAAAGCATTTTGTGTCAAGTACTACACTGATATTTTGAAATCTATATCAACAGACTTTTTAGGATTTGTAGAGGTGCACAAATTCGAAAATGGTGTGGGAATTGGCACTGATGGTGCACATAACATGTTGGTAGCAAAAATTCCTTATTCTCACATCTTCTTGAAAAGGTTCCGTAAATGCAACTGATTATATGTTCTTGTCGTTCACTTGCACTCTCCCTAATCTAAACTGCAGAAGAACTACCAGCAACTTTAGAATTTCTCGTCAAAGAAACAAGAAACTAGTTTTCATGCAGCTACAGTGTGACATGGACCATTCCTGCATGGTCTGGCACGACCACTGTCATCGCGTCATCGGCTTACAGTCACTGCACCAGTGTAGCCCACGGAACACCTACATTGTGCGTCCTGAAGTGTGACCACATCGTTCACTTGGGAACAGATCATGGCCCGATACCAAGTGATCCATCCGAGGAATCAAGTTTGGAAGGTGTATTAAATAGCATTAGAATTTATTGCCTACGGGCAAATGTTCGTGAAATTCGCCTTTAGGGGTTTGCGAAGCAATAGCACAATAAATGCAGGCCACATGCATATTTAATTACGTGTAGAGTAGCACGGTTAGGGTATTTGAAGTGTCTATATAATTTCCCGAGTGCAATGTAGTGTACAATTAAGCCCAATTATTGATGTGGGAAATAATTTG
Source organism: Clitarchus hookeri (assembly GCA_002778355.1). Lineage (NCBI taxonomy): Eukaryota > Metazoa > Arthropoda > Insecta > Phasmatodea > Phasmatidae > Clitarchus > Clitarchus hookeri. The sequence goes on from NQII01001601.1 coordinate 145,452, forward strand.
TATTTCTTTCAAACTGACTGTTTCGGTCATAGAGAGCCCCAAAACTTAATAAACCTAAATTGCCCACATGCTCTACAAGGCACCACATAATCATGTTTTATATTTAAATTAGTGCTTAATTAACAATTCAATTTACTACAGAATTATTAAAACTAACTCTACATGTTTTTGTGTTTTAAGTGTATATGTTTCAAGTTTTGTATTAATGAGGTCAGTTAATTAAATTACCTCACAGAGTGGAGCAAGTTCTCGACAAGGATGCCACTCGCCCGCACTTATTCTGGCAGTCTGATTCCACGGGTCTTAATTGCTGCACGTGCATCGCGTTGCAGGGGCCTTTAATGTGTTGTTCCAAACACTTAACTGCAATAGGTTAACGTAATTTGCTGAAACTTTTAGTTGATTTATCAACAGCCGTCCCCGCATTCGCAGCAACCCTTCATCAACTCAATTGATCGAACCTGGTGGTTTGATTACTATTGTAAGTTTTCGTGGCATTCTTAACCTTATTGTACAGTAATGGCCGCAGGCAGGTCTTGTGAGTCAGGTCCGCTTTAAATTCCATTGTATACATGTAACTGTGAGCTCTACTCGGCAATACAATTTACTTGAGTTAACCGAAACTTATGAGTTCTCATTTAGTGTCGTATTTCAGGTACTGGTCCTATCTAGTAGGTCATCGATGCCTCAAGGAGACATCCTTCATTTATAAGGTAAAAACATAATATTTAGCGTGTGGAAGAGCCTTAATACCCCAGCTATATTACTTTTTCCTGTAAAATTGTACAGTATGTATCAGGGGATGCAGCCACATGGTCATTCGGCCCATGATCCTGAGAACTGTGACTTCGTGCTTACCCAAAGAGCTGGCGCCCATTTTTTTCGAAATAGGATGACGTGTCCGAGGTTACACAGGGCTGGTTGACTGTTGGATTGCCCGGCTCCATAACCAAGTGGAGAGTTAATGATGACAGTCGTTCGGTCGATCACCCAGGAGGCCCTGGATATCTCTGTCTGTTTGTTGATGATGTCGTCACGTACTTACTGTTGCGCTATTTATACCTGATGACGAGACTGTAGGCTGTCTGGTATACTTAAATTATACTATGTAATTGTGGGTGATGCTACAAAGGATGTAGTACCCTACAATTATTTGACACAGTTAACTTGGTAAAGCGTTATATTCACTGTTCTGACTACCGGTTAATAATACATGAAAATGGACCCAGCACTTACGACCAACTGGTGACCTTATCGGGAAATAAATGTGGTACTAAGTTAATACGCGATTGGTTTAAGGTTCCTAGTGAGAGGGTGGATGGCTCTCCCCTCGGTATAGTAATAAAAGATAACAAATGTTCTGGTTGATTAACTAATATTGCTATTGTAGTCAAATGATTACAGCCTAAATGCGGGTACCGAGAGGGCTCGCAGGGCGTGCGACCAATGCTGCCGGTCTGGTCCGAGTGCTGAGATGTACTGAACAAGTGGCCTCTGTCCCGTCACAAGTGACCAGAACTGAAGTAAACAGGCGAATAATGAAACATAACCTGAGCACTCTGCGATGTGGTTCTAATGGTGATACATTGTATAAATTAAATGTAAAATAAAGTGAACCACACTTTTATGAGTTCCTTGTGCCCACTCTGATTGCCGTAGTCACTACAACTACAACAGCTACACCAGGCCGCACCAACCACATCAAGCCAAGAGTGCGTAGTGCGGGTCGTCAAGAACGCAAATTGCACCTTCTTGCCGACAAGGATTACACAACTCAAGAGACCACTCTACTCATGTATTACAAGAGGTAACTCTTTTAATAAATGGGAAGGTGATCCGAAACGGTGTTTACCCCAAAGCCACAGCCATTAGGCACACTGGTAATTGGTCGTTGTTTCCTCGCAGCTCGCGCAGCTACAGTCGGTTCACGACTGGAAAAAACTTTTGAAAACCAACCTTTGAAAAAACACCCTAGCCATTAGCTAACTGCATATAACATTACAAACAGCGGCAAGCACGGGTAAAGTTATGCCGTTAGGACGCCAGCTCAAGGAGAGGAAATAGTTTCAAATTTTTTACATAATTGTTAATTTATCGCTAACAAATGGGTTTCGAAAAGACTTGTATCTTATTATGCCAATTATTAATGACGTGATGCTAACATATTTAGATTTCAATGTTTCTTGCATAGTCACATGATCCCGCTTAAGGTGAAAGTAGAGCGGCCATTTGTTTACAAACCTTCTTTCCGTGTGTTGTTGGCGAGATGTGGTCGACACACATGCCAGATAATTTGTGCGATTATCTTCTTTAACCTATAATAATTCATATATTGGTTTTTTTTTTACTAATATCCGCTCTTTATTATTTCTCGTATTTTCGTTTCTGAAAACTGTATAAGAGATTACTCGTAGTGCGTTCCCATGTGTTTAATATTTTTAAAATATATTTCAGGTTTGCTTAAAATTTTATTTACTGTATTTTACGTAATATGTTGCGGTAGTTTTTGTGTGCAGTCATGAGTTCTAGCAAGGTGTAGAAAAAGAGAAGTCACCACTCACCAACGCCAACAGGACATCATTAACCTCACCGAATCAGTGTATTCCCTATTTAGGCGAGGGGAAATGAAACCCTGCAACGTCGCGGAAAGAGCCGCAGAAATGTTGAAACACTCCAGATCCACAGTTCTAAGGTATGTTAAAATATATGTAGTATTAATCATTGTGTTTGTAAGTTGTGTGTGCTAAGATCAATTATGTTGCCCTACGAAATGTGTTTACAAGATCATAAAGAAAATTTGTTAATAACTTGATAACATTCTCTAACATTGTCTACGTGTCTTTTTAATGTTTCATTTGGGTAATTATTAAATTTAGGGAGATTTTCTGTTAAAATAAAAATAATTTCACTGAAAATGGTATATTTCCACTCCACTAATGATGCAGAACACGAATATACGAGGGGCATTAACATCCGACTAATTTCGTAACATGTGCCCACCTAACATAACAGAACCTAACCCCACGATGGGTGAATCACTAATTTACATTTTTATACTAACCTGGGATTGTTGGGTTTTACACTAACCTAGGATTGTAGGGTTATATAGACTCAAATGTGAGTGTATGAATCACCTAACCAAAAGGTGGTATTACAATGTGTAATTAAAAATAAAAACTACTTTGTGTTGGAATTTGTGTACCCCTGCGAGGGATTCTTCATAAACAACCCAATATATACAGAGGAAATTTATTATAAAGACAACTGACAATGGTAAGGAAAATTGTCTCTATAGTGAGTTTGTTGTAGTCAATTAATTTTATATAGGTTATGGAGAGATGGTGCATTTTAAGATTCTGAAGAAGGAGCTTGTTTTGTATTTATAAGTTACATTGCGGCATTAATTGCCATTGTTATACGTCACTAAATAGATTACAGTCGATATAACTGGAACTTCCCCTACTATTAAACATATCTGTATCACTTCACTAAACATGAGAGGACATCGTAATCGATGAAATCGCAGTCATAATCTTTTAAGAAAACAATTGTGTATTAATGCATTTCCCCAACACCACTGTTCTACAGCCATTGTCTTTTAGTTATTGTAAATTATCAGTGTCATATTTTTCACTTTCAGTGCTACATAGCCAACCTAATTTGCATAATTTAAAAAGGACCATAATTCAGATTCTGGGTCAACTACAGTTACTGATACCAAAAACATACACGGGTCATCGTCATGGACAATGCACCATATCACAGCACACAGGTGTGAGCTCCAACCTTTTGTTTTTGAATAAATAAATTGTTTATATTGTTTGTGACATGTTAGATTTTGTGTTAGTCAACTCAGGTATCAGGAAAACAGTTACATGTAATATGATAAACAGTTTAAGAATGTCTAGCACAGTAGTTATAGACATTCTNCAGGTATCAGGAAAACAGTTACATGTAATATGATAAACAGTTTAAGAATGTCTAGCACAGTAGTTATAGACATTCTAATCACGTTCACATTATATAAGTCTCCAATCATACAATTGGTATTCAATAAATACTATGCAACCAACCAACGAACTATTTAAAAGTTTATGTTTTNGAAAACAGTTACATGTAATATGATAAACAGTTTAAGAATGTCTAGCACAGTAGTTATAGACATTCTTATCACGTTCACATTATAGAAGTCTCCAATCATACATTTGGTATCCAATAAATACTATGCAACCAACCAACTATTTAAAAGTTTATGTTTTGGAAAGAATTGTGCTTAATTCAAACATTCTATACAACAGACATACTGTTGGCAACATTCAAGGGTAATACATTTTAATTTGTTGTATCGTGTGGTGATTTCAGCTGGAGAAGTTCCCCAACAGTAGCTGGAGGAAGGATGCCATCATCAATTGACTGCAGGAGCACAACATTCCCTTTACTACANTTTCAGCTGGAGAAGTTCCCCAACAGTAGCTGGAGGAAGGATGCCATCATCAATTGACTGCAGGAGCACAACATTCACTTTACTGTATCCTTTTTTTGCAAAATCTTTTTGTGTAGTGTTAAATTGTAGGGTAATGTTGTTGAGCATTGCTTTATAGCATTATATGTAAAGTAGCAATCTACATCAGAGAGCAGCTATTGAAGCATGTCATTTTTTTTTTAATAATTGGTTTCTAATTTTTGGAGTGAAGTTGGATGTATTCATTTCTTTTTTTTATATAGTTGCTGCTGTGTTGAGTAGTTTATGTACTTTTTTGTTTTGATCTATGGTAATTCTGTAGCAAATAGAATCACTAAACTCCATCAGTTATTACCGGTACTTCTAACTAACTAATAAATAAATAAACAGTATTTATAAGTACTGCAGCTTATGCCTTAAGGATGTTTTAACTTAATGGAAACTGGAGATGTTAGGATACACCATTGTCAGCTTCTATTATTATTGTAAACAACAGTTCTCTCTAATATTTTGTTTACTGGAGCCACATTTTTTAGTTATGTTAAATTTGTTATTGTCACTTGGTCACAAAATATGTGGCACACTTATATTGCCGAGCAAATGCTTGGAGAAGGAACAAAATGTTTCAATTTAATTGTTTGAATATTAGACATTAGTGAAACCAATGTCTTTTCGTATTAGTTTTAAGTTACATTTTGTTTGGAAAAATATTTTAAGATATCAACAGAGGTTAACAGCATTAAATACGGGTCCGGAGACCAACTAAAATATAAACACAGTGGCCTACCGTGCCTCAGTTATTTGAGAAAAGTCTGCCGGGTNTTTTAAGTTACATTTTGTTTGGAAAAATATTTTAAGATATCAACAGAGGTTAACAGCATTAAATACGGGTCCGGAGACCAACTAAAATATAAACACAGTGGCCTACCGCTGCCTCAGTTATTTGAGAAAAGTCTGCCGGTTTGCATTTTTGATGTAAACCCACAATAAGAGTTGTGGGAACTTCGGTTCCTCACCTCGTGACAGCATGGCCACCCAGGGGCTTATGAGAGATTGGCGGTGCCATGTTTATGTTGATGGATGGACTCCTTGAATGATGACACATTTCAATGCAAAGTATTGTGCCACATCTATAATATGTAATCAAAGTGAACGTTTTTCTCCCCCACCTAATCCCCCCATTCAAAATCAAACCTACACACCCACCCACACACACACACACAACACACACACACACACGTGAAACAACAAATTTTTAATACTCACATTTTGGGTTTATAGAATGAAATGTTTTTCGCTTGCATCGCAAATTCTTTTGTGTGAAATACTCAAGGTTAAAAACTTTACGCTTGTGAAATATCCATTAATAATATTCATGACTTTTATAATGGGTACGTGCATGTACGAACACATGTACACACACCTAGTGGAATGTAAACATTACTATGTGACTGCCACATGGCAATGTTTGTTTACTTTTGGCGAAAGGATACGAAATGGGTTTGAAAGTAGATCTTTAGCAGCACTTCAAGAAAGTCTCTTCCAGTCGTGAACTGACTATAGATACGATGCAACACACCACCGTGTGACATTAACTGTCTGGTAGGCCAGAGCTGAAGAGATAAGTGACCCAAAGTGTCATCCAGTAGTGTACAGAAGTTTTTACAAACATATTGAACACAGTCGCAGCATTCACTGCTGCAGCCAGGGGTGTTTTTAATTGTTTAAATGGCAATCGAGCATGGCATTCCACACCCCTTTGCCCAGGTGGACGTCCATCCCTTCAGGAGACAGCCACCTGGCCACGCTGTAGCCAGTGTAATTCAACGCATCATCGGAAGTGAAATTCAAACACTTTTATGAGAAAATGTAATAACCTATTTAAGATGTATTTATATAAGAGTAATTATGTTTTTCTAAAATGTAGATGGCCTGTAAAGGCCTCCAGCAATGTAACAAATCATTTAAGTGTGGTGACATTCCCCATCAATTTCACAACTTCAACATTAACAGACATTTGTTAATAAACAGGGATGTCACCAATGTGTTTAATTTAATTCATGCAATTTTTCAACATTTTAACCACATCACAGTGTTCATGTAATGTTTCATTGTTTGGTGGCTTATGTCAGTTCTCGTCACTTGAGACGACAGCGGACATTACTCGCCCCTGTTCGTCTCAGCACCCAGACAAGACAGGCGCCGTTGGTCGCCCGCTCCGCGAGCCCCCTCAGTACACGCATGTAGGTTGCAATCATTTAATTGCAATAGTAAAACTGGAACATTTCTATCTTTAATGTACTTAAGGGAGAGACAACTGCCCTCTCACCTGAGAGTTTAACGCAATCGCGTCTCAATTTAAGATCACGTGTCTTTCACAGCTTAAGTGCTTGGTCCATATCAGGCATCATTCGTACATCATTCAACTGTAGCAAGGAGAGTGAATAAACTGCTCAACAAAGTGAAATCAGTGTCAATACATTGTAAGTCATCCTTTGTAGCATCACACACATTTCGTTAGCATAGTTCAGGCGTACGAGACATCCTACAGTCTTCCGATCAGATATAAAAAGTGCAACTGTAAGTATGCGACACCCATCAACAAACTGACGGACGATTACCAGGGTCCCTATGGGCCATCGACCGGACGACCCTCATCATTATCTCACCACTTATTTATGGCACCGGGCAATATAACATCCAACCAGCCCTGGTTTACCTCGCCGACGTGTAACACATTGATGACACCCCCTTTTATACACTAATGTTTGTTATGATCGAAGTTGTGAAGTTGACAGGGTGTTACCACACTAAATTATATGTTACAATAATGGAGGTCTTTATAGGCAATCTCCCTTTTAGAAAACATTATTACTCTTATATAAATTAATATTATTACAATATTACATTTTCTTGTGAAAAGTTTTTGCATTTCCCTTGCTATGAAACATTTGCATTTCACTGGCTACAGTGTTGTCAGGAGGCAGTCTCCTGAAGTGATGGACGAGCCCACCTGGGAAAAGGGCTGTGGAATGCCATGCTTGATAGCTATTAATACAATAAAACACACATCAAGAAATATTGTTTAATATTCTGATTTTTCTTAACATAGTTGCCAGACAACATCCGTATTAATATCCCCGACCGCTCAGGTAGCGTTAGTATCCATCAATGAATTTCCGAATGCTGTACACAGTGGAATGTTTCCAAGTAATAAGCACTTCCCTTTACTCGCTGGGGCTTGGACGTGAAAGGGAAATGCAAAACCACTTAAAAAACTTAACTCATGTTTCAATACATTTAGGCCTATATGAAATCGAAATTGTGAATGCGATTATATCCTAAGAGTATCTGAATATGGAGTAGAGCTGTCTTTCTAGCTGCGCAGCTCCATTGCAGTGTCCCAACATTAAACTGCCTTTTTGCCAACACAACTATTATAATCGATGTGGAAACAAATTGAGGTTAGAACTCTGGTTATAAAACAAAGTGCTTTGAGATATTTTTATGCTTCCTCCGACCAATTTCATTGCAATAAGAGTAAATACAAATTTGTAAAAGTGCTTTATTCGTATAAATGAAGTTGTCTTTCGAAAATTACAATTAAAACAATCACCTCATTCATTGTTGAACTTTTTGAAGTTAAACTTATTTTGGTGCATTGAGGGTAAAATTTTAGTGTGCAATGCAAGTTGTAATCGCGCAGTGTAACGAAATTCAACAGTGAATGTGGTAGTGGTATGACACAATGCGCATGCGCGTTTTGTCTAACTATATACAAAAGCAAGCTGCACAACATAGCACATGGATGTATTTAAAGCTACAGAAAATCAGTTCATGTAATAAACCAATTGAAAAACATTTCATTTGTATAAGTAATTAATTGTGAATATATATACATCTTATTAATCTAATTAAGTTTACTGACATTGTGCCGCGAAAAATTTGTAAGTGACGAAAATTGTATAATAAAATGTTGAAAATGTTTTCAAGCATTTGAGATTAATTTTTTTATAAATATATTTCTCTAGCCTTTTTTTATTTAAGTAATAATCAATTCTTTATTAATTGAATTTAATGTCTTTCTTTGCCTATTTGATCGTTTTTCCTACTTACATTAATTATTTGCATACATAATAAACTTTTATTATATTGATGTGAACCACTCCTTCACGAGCTCCTTTGTGCCCACTCTGACTGCCGCAGTCGTTTCCACACATCAGACACACCACACCAACGGGCTTGAGGGCACGAATGAGAGTGTGCATAATATCATCAGTGTAATTGCATCGGTTTTTCTAATTTATTCAGTGTTTTTAATAGCATCAGTGTATTTCATCAGTGTGTTTCATCAAGGTATTTATTCAGTGTTATTTATTCAGTATATGTAATTAATATCATTATTTGTCATCATGGAAGACAGTCGACTCAGCCACAGCCAGGGACATTTGACATTGTACACTAGGCAATACTGTGGCCGGTATATGGAAACGTTTAGTTTTAATATAATCATTTTTATTGTGTACTTGTTTAAGGAAAAATTATTTCGTCTTAGGTTAATTGAATTCATGTCACTTTCATTTCATAATCATTTTTTAGTGAATATTGTTTTTCATCGTTTCGCCACGTGGCATCGTATGTGCTCAGGTGGCGGAAGCCGGGGCACGCTTCCCCCCAGTTCTCTTCAGCACTTCAACGCATCAAGACGTGTAAGTCTCTCGCTCCGCAAACACAGTCGGTGCCGACATCTTCAGCTGAATTCATACTCACTGGCATAGACTTAACAAACCGACGAATCATTGTTTTATTTGTTATACAGCCGAGGGGAGAGCGACGCTATTCTTATCGGAGAATTGTTAAGTGCAGTCGCGTTTCATATTGTAAAGCCTCGTGGTCGCTTGCAGTTACGGGTCATTAAGACCACGTGTTTTGTACTATAGTTGTGTGTGTTCCTTAAGGAGTCGCAAGGAATAAATAACTCCACAAGCATGTTAAGTGTTTTATTTGTGATTTAATTAAGGCATGCGAGGTGGCCTACAGCCTTGCCATCGTGTGTTATGGAGTGTTAACCAGAGTCCCATAGGCCGTCGACCGAACGACCCTCATTTCATCAGCTCACCGCAGAGCTGTGGCGCCGGGCACATATTTAATACATTCTCAGCTCTGATAACACCACATGTCAAGTTGGCTTTCCTAACTAGGGGCGGGAAATTCACAGAGACAGTTCTTGACCACATTTACACATGTACACATTTTTAAAATATCTAGTATACTGCTCTAATTTGAAATCCTATTTCCTATTGTTTCCTGATAATTTAATCTGTTAGTGTGTTTCACAGTGATAAGGGAGGTGTTTGACAGTCCAATTGTATTTTATTAGAAAAAAAGTTCGTATGTTGCTGCTGTCTTTGAGAGTTCGGCTTTTTTGAACCTGGCTTTCATGCTTCCAACGTCATTTTGTGCATATACCATTTGACGTTTTGCAAGTTTAATGGATTTTGTACTAATGATTTTTTTTTAGATTTGATGGTTTTGCTGCTGTGTTTTACATGCTTTTCATCGTTTTACTACGTTTTTGTATTCGAAATTTCCTTTTTTGTGTTGTCCAGTTAAAATCTTAGGCCATGTGTCTTAGCATTATTTAGGGGAAGATAAAGAAGAAATCACAGTTGTCACAGCGATGTCTCTCATTGCGACTGTGGAGCAGAAATTGAAGATATGAATCATATTCTTTCTCAGTGCCCCTCATGGCATGAAGAGATTGTTTTCTCATTTTACTGCGACAACAGAGCTTTTTTTTTTTTTAGTGACTATCATTTTTATATTCTCCTTTATACATCTGACTTGGACAAATGATATTTGCTATGGCTTTCTCCAAATAAACAAGAAATGCAATTATGCCAAGGATCAGTATCGGTAGATGAGATCTGATTTTTCTATTGTGAACTGGTGCCTAGAGACATGTGTTTGACACTGGCTGAATGGGGAAAACAAAGGCCTTTATGTCCTCGTGGTTCTTTCCTTAGTTATTTGAAGAGAAGAGATCCTTTTCCTGTATGTGCTCCACTACCTGAAGAGGTTCCGCCTGCTGAGGTATGTGATGTCCTTGACTTAATAACGACAAATTGAATTCTTTGATCGACACAATTGAGTATATGTTCACCATAGCAAAAAAAGGTTCGTCTTATAATTTTGACTGGGAGAGTCTTGTTCAATCATTTCTTCAAATTCTTCTATAAGGGGATGTGTCTATTTGAGGTGAGTGTGTCTGCTATTGTTTTCCACTTTCTTGCTACCCTTGTTTCCTTCACATATTTGCGCCATACATTGGAACACTAGATCTCTCCTGTCTAATAGATTTCACCTCCATTATTTAGCTGGTCATAATACAGATGCTGTTCTATGGTCTGAAACATGGGTGTTACGCACCTCCCCTCTCTGTATCAGATCCTTTCAGTCTTTCTTCTCCTCTAAGGATGATAGATGGACGGCTATATATTTAAGAATTACGCATGCTGGTGAGATTTTTAATATTACTTATCCTGACAGTTTCCATGGCTTGACGTGGTGACAATACGGTCAAGTCTAGGTTGCTTCAATATCACTATCGTCTCAATATATGTCCATCCTAAGTTTCGATGTTTAGAACACATTTGGGCATCTTTCTTTTTCCAGTTTCCACATCGTGTAATTGTAGGTGGCGATTTAAATTGCCACCATCGTGTGTGGAGTAATCCCTCCGAGGATGTTTCTGATCGCCATTTTCAGAATTTTTACTTACATCATCTTTTACATTACTGAATAGTACACAACCTACATGGCTCGGTCCTCCATATTTCCGTTCAACTGTAATTTATTTAACTTTTGTTTCTGCTAGCCTTTCCAGCTGCTTAACCTGCTCGATGCATAGTGATACATGGGGTAGTGATCATTTTCCTATTAGCTTCATGTCTTCACTAACTCATCCGTCTCCATCCTCTACATTTCGTTGATACCGGTTGTTATATAATCGGGCTGCTTAGGGCAAATTCTCTTCCTTAAGGTCGGAAGCAACGATACATTTCCCTCTGATTATAGCTTTTAATATTAACATGATTTATAATTTCTTCTATATATCTCTTTTGGAATCCACTGAAAGTTACATGCATTTTCGCCCTTTTCGTATTGGTGGTCGGAAACATGGTTCCACTTGGTGGGATGGACAATGTGACGTGGTTAATCGCCATAGTTTGAATGCACTTCACCAATATAAACGTCAGGCTGCATTGTCTCATTTTCTACATCTTAAGTAATGCCAAGCAGAGGCGCGAAAGTTGTAGTCTGAATGTAAAACGATTAGCTAGAATACTTTTTGTGCTTCACTTTCTCGTACTACTTCCTCTCGTACATTATGGGGTAAATTAAAAACCTTTCGTGCTAGTAAAGAGGGACAGCATTCCTAGAATATTTCCCTCTCCCTTGTCGCAGCATTTATGGATCGCATAGCCCCTGGTATCGTCCAGAAGGATGCTACCTTCTGTTTTCCTTCAGTTGTTTCTCATGAGGGTTCACGTGGTGATCAGGTTTTTTACTGGGGATTTACAATGGAGGAATTAAGCCATTGTTTGTACACAGCAGGTAATACCAAGCCTGGCTTGAATTACATATCTAATGGTCTCCTTAAGCACCGTCCTCGCTCCACTCTCGTTTGGTTAGCTCAATTATATGATAAAGTGTTCTGTTATAGTTGTATCCCTGATGTGTAGAGGGACTTTCAAATAGCTGCGATTTTGAAACCTGGTAAATCTCCTCTATCAGCAGAGTCTTATCGCCCGATTGCACTGCGTTCTTATTTGGTGAAACGTTTTGAGAAATTGGTCAAACAGGCCTAATTGGTGGTTAGAATATCATTCTTTACTTCGTCCAGAACATCTTGGTTTTCGTTCTGGTATTATTTCATACATATTCACAGCAAATATATCATGATTGTAGTTCTCGTGGTTTAGCAATTACTTCTGTTTGTCTCCTTTCAAGTCATAATGCATCCCAGTTTCATTTGTATAACCTTCATATAGTCTCTACTCCTTCCTGTGTATTTGGGTCCCCTAGTGCAGATTTGACCCAGCTTTTGTTCAGTGTTCCACTGGAGGCGATAGAAGTTCGTTATACGCTGCTCTTCTTAAACTTCGTGTGATTTTCATGTTTCTGCGTTTCTTTTTCTCGACCTTCGATTAGTTTGTGTCGTTCTCGCTCGATTTTTACTTGCGCGTGGCATTTTTTAATTTGATATTAAGATTTTGGTGTCCTATCAGATGTCCTCGGTGACAGGCCCACTCTTTCCTTGCTATCCCCTGTTCCATGTCCTTTCTTTTCCTCCGTGGTTGATGGGCCTCTACCGAGAAGAGTAGTATTTATGATCCCGTCTAGTATATTTCCTTCATTATCCTCAATTTGTCTGTCTCCTTTTTCTGTTTTTGGCCGCGGGGTTNAAAAAAAAAAAAAAAAAAAAAGAAGAGATGTGATGTGATGTCACAGTGAAAGGAAAGAGGTTGTCCCTAGACAATTATTTTTGTGTTTCGTATATGTTGTTCTGTATGTAAGCTGTGGTGTATTGTACTACTGATTGTATCGCATTTCCGAATAGTAGTGTATATTTAAAGAGAACATATGTTATAATCTGTAATTTTATTACGATAAATCCAAACGAGTGAAATTTCGTCAGTAAAGTAATCCATCTTTTATATATATTTGATTGGTTATACGTATTAATTACAGTGAGTAAAATTTAATATAGCGTAATGTAGAATATTGTAACTGAAAAAAAAAATAGTTGTAAATATTTATTGAAATATATTTGAACTTATAATTATCCAATACTGATTAGTTCGGTGCGTCTATATTTTGGATGAATGCTTCCATATTACCACGTTTTACTGACGTGACGGAATTGTGATAGGAATTATTAATTGCGGTGTTAGGTTGATGATTTCCTGACGTAACTTAAAAAATTGGCAAGGCCTACACAAGACACCGTGGCCCATCTACAGTGTGCTTATGTCAACTGTAGTGTTGATTGCCCTTTACGTGCTTCCATGAATACTATTTCCTGGCTGATGGGCCCCGCTCCAAACTTGCCATATACGGCAAGGCGATTGCTTTATTGATATCTGCTGGTTTATGTACGCAAATTTGAGTGTTCCGCCCTTCCTTTCAAGCAAATAAATTATTCATGTTTGTTCTTAGTTAGGTTAAGAATTTATTTTTTAACTTATGTGTTTTCCTACGTGTTACCGTTTTAGTAGTTTTGGTCGTATACAGTAAGCTATACAAAATAGGGCATGATCTGCACAGCATACACTAACATTTCCATACTTTATCTGCTAGGTATTTTGAAGGCTTTTTTTTTCTCTGGCTGATGCAAGTGGAACTTTTGTACAAAATGATACTGACTGTTAATATGGAAGTAGTTACGTCCCATAATGGTGTCATCACACATTTTTTCTTATTACTCCCACCCCTTCCTTCCCACTACTTTACAGGGTACCCATGGGAATGTGGGGTTTTTGGTTGGGGTGACAATCTTAACATATTGGTAAACACACATGAGCCCATCTGCGCAATTGTACTAACTTTCATCAAAATACTACACTGTCATTTGTAATAACTCTAATATAATTAAATATTTTGGTGGTATCAAGTATTACATTTGAGCGGATGTGCTCAATTGTACGTCCGTATACCCGTTCATTGTATCAGGATTTACAATTGAGTTCACCCATTCAAAATATGTTACCAAATACGACGACAGTAGAGACTTGTTGCCACTACATAACCCTAACATAACATTACGTACCTGTAACGCTATTTATAACACCCTTCAAAATAATATACGATACTATCCACTGCTATCCAATTGTAAAGAATAGCGGCATTTCCAAAAATAACATAAAAAATCCAGAAAAGTGGTATANACTATCCACTGCTATCCAATTGTAAAGAATAGCGGCATTTCCAAAAATAACATAAAAAATCCAGAAAAGTGGTATAATTACACAGAACACAAATTTACTAGGGACATCAACATATTATGATTACAAACCACAAAAATGATAGTGGGGAGGGCTATTAAGATCAGGGAAATTGTGCGGTAAAATCACAAAAAATACACCCTTAGAAAATGTGAAAACACCTCAATTTAACATTTGTCCACCCAATTTCTTAATGTGTGCCCATCTAACCTAACTTAACCTAACCCCACGATGAGTGAATCACTATTTTACATTTTTAATCTAACGCAGAATTTTAGTGTTATAATCTGCAAATTTAAAGAATAGCTGCTTTTTTGAAGGAGACATAGTAGACCCACAAAAGTTATATAAATGACTTTTGCACACCTTACCTGTTTCATATTTAGGATNTTTGAAGGAGACATAGTAGACCCACAAAAGTTATATAAATGACTTTTGCACACCTTACCTGTTTCATATTTAGGATGGCCTAATGATAAAATAAGCAGAACGTCAAAAATAAAATAGTGGTAATTATTAAGTTTAAGGGCTTTTCTGAAAAACACAAAAAAAATTCAAAATTATGATATATTTCTACTTTACTAGTCACATAGAACACGAATATACTAGGGGCGTAGCTTTAAAATAAGTACAACATATAAAAAAAATTGAACAAAATTGCGAAATAAGCTGTATAGCCAGTTTGTTTACGTTTCTGAACGAAACGTCCTAGGCCATCAAAAGTTGCATTAATGGGTTCTGCACAGCTTACCTTCTTCATATTCAAGAGGCGTAATGTTAAAATAAGTAGAATATATTAATAAAAACTTACGAAATATGTGTGTTTACATCTATTAACGTCAGAGGAATTATATCAGCCCCCTACCTAGGTGAGTCAATTTACATTCTTTTGGCGTGTTTTACAGTGCCTTTAAATTCCTACAATCCTATATTCGTAGTTTAGTGTAAAACCCAAACATCCTAGGTTAGTTTAAAAATGTAAAATAGTGATTTACCCATCGTGGGGTTAGGTTCTGTTAGGTGGGCACATATTACGAAATTAGTCTGACGTTATTGCCCCTAGTATATTCGTGTTCTGCATCATTAGTAGAGTGGAAATATACAATTTTCCGTGAATTATTTTTAATTTTACAGAAAGGCTCCTAAACTTAATAATTTCCATTTTTAATGTTGCAGCTGCTCTCAATTTAAAAGAAACCTTATGATTGCTTCGAGCTTTATACTCTGCCAACGACCATAGACCGATCCAGTTTCATGGAATCCAACAACATATTTNTTATGATTGCTTCGAGCTTTATACTCTGCCAACGACCATAGACCGATCCAGTTTCATGGAATCCAACAACATATTTTTCTTTGTTGTTTTGAGAAACAAAAAGTCACTCCCACAATCCTAGAATATTGCAACACTTATTTTCACACTTCATAACAAATTATGTTGGTTGTTAGCTCACTCTCACTCCCACTCTCAAATATTCAGTATTACTGTGCATCCCTACCTGTGTTGAAACTCATGAGCCGGAACTGTAAAGTGGGACTCTCACTCATGGTGGAGGATTGTCAAATTTGCTGAAGACATAATTTTTATCTGTTGTCAGCAGTTTTTTTAAGGGTATGGTTTCACCTCGTGTCATAATTTCGGATTCAGAGTAATTACTGGCAATGTACGATTATAGAAAATTTACATTTTACGAATTTTTTAATATTTTTGTAGGTAATTTTTATTGTATGTTATTTGCTAGTTTTGTAAAAAGTTAGGAACATTTATATTTTATCAGTAAGTTTGTGCTTTTTGCGAGCTTGAAATAACGCACAGTGAAAATTAGATACAAACATACTAAACAACTAATAAATTGTAAATTTTCTATAATCAAACATTTTCAATAATACCTCCAAAACTGAAATTAACACGAAAACAAAGAATTTCTGCATAATAGGTAAAGCCGAGCCTTAAGGCATGTGTTGGAAGTTAAATATACAAACAAAATGGTGCATTTTATATAAGTGATTTTTAGGTAGTAGTATAGTAATATACTTCATTTCATATAAGTTGGCCAGATTCTGACAGTCACTGAGTGGCAACTTGAAGTATTCGAAACAAACAACGTGCCATTTACAAAATCCTGTATCAGCTGATGCACGAACAAACAAAAGTTAATATTACNAACAAACAACGTGCCATTTACAAAATCCTGTATCAGCTGATGCACGAACAAACAAAAGTTAATATTACGTTGGCTGTTCTGAGTGCTCTGCTGACACACATTAGATCATTTGAAAATACGTGTGATAAGAAAGAGTTCGTAGGTTAATTAATACATTTTATTTTATGTGGTCATAAAACAGCGGTTTTTAGTGTTAGAAACTAAACTTCATGATAAAATAGTAATGTATAGGTGTTCAAAATTAAATGCACAATAAAACGACCAGTATACAAATGATGAAATTGAACCTCAAAACCTTTTTCACGTTGTATCCCGCCCTCTCCAACCCCGCTTTCCTTACGTGCTTGATATTGCTTCCAAAAGCAAACAGAAATATTGCATAATATTTTTGAATTATTTTCTCTAATAATGTGATGAAATATATTTCAAATACTTTTCGTTCCCAGCTAGTAATAGAACAACATTCAACTTTTCAAGATGCTATCTATTGACTAAATTAAGCGGCTCTGAAATCACTCTGACCTGTTTTGTACGGCATCTATTGGATCTTTTGCGAAGTATTACCAGCTCAAAAAGCATTCGTAGAATACTTTTACGAACAAATACTAATAGTTTTATTTTTCGCGAGCTCTGCATAATTTTTAAAGTAACATATATTTCGTGTATAGCGTTTGAACGACCCTACACGTGCCCTCCAAACTCCGTTTTGAGGCCTCTCTCGCCGCCTGCCTTGCCACCCGAGTAGTTCACCAATTGCTGCACGAAGCAGCACCTCCTGGACGCGCTGACTCGTCGCATCAAAGCCTTCACTTGACGCACCAGTTGATGGTGAATGGATACATAAACGAAAAGTAAACATTGGCGCTGCGATCGCCAACTGTCAAGAATGTGGCCTTCATATATGAGATGGACTATACAAGTTGCTACTTTCATATTAATAGAGAGTGGTTGGCTTTTGTGCATACCTTATATGTATACTGTTAATAATTTTCGGTGTTATGATGTGTACAGTATGTATTTTGGAATGTACAACAATTTTTAATACAAATTATGTTTGCTGTTGGCAATTTTTTCCATTTAGGAGCACAAGCACCAGGTAAATAGCCATGGCTGACTTCTTGGACTCTGAGGCAGAAGAGAGTGAGGTAATCTTAATTTAATTTTTCTCTTCTATAGATAATACTTTGTATGGAACCATCCCATAGAATTTCAGCTGGGTAGGAGAGATGAGGCATATTCTGTGGCCACCTTTTTTTTTTTTTTTATTTATGAAAACATTAGTCATTGCCTAATTGTGGAAGTTACATTCTCACGTTGCTATCTACGCCAAGCAATACATTTCATTATCACGTTACTGTCTACACCAAGCAATACATTTCGCAATCAGTATTTAGTGAGTCAACTGTAGGATCAATTGCAACAGTCCGAACATACTGCTGCCATGGCAAGCGGTTCCCAGTTTTAAAAACAATTTAACTTAAAAGTAATAAACAAAAGTGGACCTAGTAGGTGAGATAAATTATAATTTCCCCACCCCTAAACAAATACCTAATTGTTTGTATGGCAAATTGTGAGACAGGTAAGGAATTCAATCGTAGATAGGGTGATCATGACAGACCAAATATTTTCATCTGTGACCCAAATTTCGGAAAAAGGTGAGGAGGAGGGTAAAAATAGTGAGGATTTAGAATTTGTATTAAATATATGTTCAACATAAAAGAAAAAAATCCTTGTATTAGTTAATTTAAAATTATTTAACCATACAAAAGTGTATGGAAATTAAAAAGAAACAATTTTATTACACAATAAATATAAAACCCAAAATTTAAGTAAACCTATCAGGCTACTAAAAAACAAAAACAAGGCCAGACTGTATTTCATTAATCAAGCAAGTTGCGGAAATCCATGCATGATTCTCATCAGAAACTGCTTTTGAAGTAGGAAGTTAACCCAAAGATCAGCAGAACTTTGTAAAAAGGTAATTTTCTTTTCTATCAAATCTTGAATAAATAACATAATGAATCTTAGTTTCATTTCCTGCTAATGGATAATGCAAAAATGTATTCCCGAATGGATTGATCTTGTTTTAATCTGTTTCATCATGACACACTCCACATTCATTGAAGTTTAGATCTGAATCTTTAATTTTCTCCCCATCCTTGTGTTTCACTCTCATCACATTTTTGTCCCCTTTGTGCTTTCACCGTTTTTTTTTTATTTAAGCTTTTGCTTTCTTAGTTTTGTTTGTTACACAACTCTTATGGTTTGTTTTTGTAATTTTATTTATTTTTCCTACAAATTTTTTAAGCTTCGTTACACTACACATTTAATTATAGCCCCAGCATATGTTAACAGTTTTGTATTGTTTTGCCTCACCTCTTTAATTATTACAATTTTTTATTGTATAACATTTGTATAGCTTTCAAATTTTAAGTTATAAACATTAAAATTTGATTTATGCTTTATTCTTTATATAAATACTTCGGAAGGCATTTTAAAATTATTTCCTGAGAAGTGTATAATTTTTTGTGTTTATCTTTGACATTTGTCTTAAGAAATTTTGAATTATAACATTGTTAAATTACATACTCATTCCAACCATTGAAGCAGCAGCCTACCATAATTTAGGACTGAGATTTTAAATTTGCATGGCTGCCTATCATAATTCCAGAGTTTAATTCAGTCAAATGTTTAATCTTTATGTGAGCAAAGGCGTGGGGCTCCTTGAACTTAATTATTCAAGTTCATTAGAGTGTAGGTGAAATGTGATGATAAACTTTTCAGTAATTGAAATTTATGTTAAAATTTTATTTACTATGTGCCAGAGGTGAATAGGAAAACAGTGTAATCAAAGGGACAGCACCATAAAAAAAAAAAACATTTCTTTCAATAATAAAATGCATGAGTGATTCACAACCTTTTCTTTTAGTTAAAATGGTTTTTTATCTATAACCATGAGTTCTATCATTTTGTGGTTGTCTAAAAGTGTTGCAGCTGAAATGCTCACCCATTAAAGAAATGCACACTTTTAGATAATACTGAGTATTTACTCCTTAATATAGACGTGTCTCAATTAATCATTATATGACCTAATAAGTATTTTTAAAAAGAAAAACACATGCAAGTATATTTATATTGCATAAATACCTCACAAATCAATATTTTAATGCAAGACAATGCACAAGCAAATGGTGGGCATCGCTGTTACATTACAAGTAATGAATTTACAATTGTCATTAAACTCAATGGCTGAACAGAAGTGATCCAAATTTTTACAGCATGCTTATACAGTCATACTTGTCTCTTGGTGCAAGTCTCATGAAAATTGGTCCAGTCACACAGTTTTCAAAGTACATGACACTGTTTGCTAAGGCGTACTGCTTTTCTAATGAAGAAAATCACTTTTCACTCAAAAAATTTAAATGTGTACACTGATATGAACATAACTTCACCACAATACTAAAAACACAATATGTAACCAATGGTAATGTATTTTATGAAACTGCATCATAATGTTTAATGCAGAATCTAATTTTCCCCCAATTTACTTACCTTGAGCATTACTTGTGGGAAAGCTAGTTCTTTCTGTTTGATATATCTGCTCATACAAATTAAACAGTTCGTACGGACGTGATAATACTGTTTTAAGCTATTACTTAACACTCTTACGAATGTTTCACATGCAGCATAAAATATTTTAATGCTGTTATTTTTTCAAAATGAGAGTCATACACGCCAAGATATTAAATCTACGATTGTAAGTTGTGTTGGGAATAGCAGAAATACTTAATAACACACGTACACATTTTATTAAGCTTTCAGAACTGTAACACATCACAAATAGAACAAAACACACTCATCCAAAGTTTCTTGAAGTTTATTCAGTGTTTAAAATTTATATAAATTTCAATTGCATGAAACAGCACATTTTCCAGGTCAGCATATGTGAAATTTCAAGAACTTCTGAGACAAGAAACTGCATGTAAATACAGAAGAAAGCAAACAGAAATAATGTCACTTGTGTATAAAAATATTTTAATGCGTATAAAAATATTTTATTTATTACATTAATGAATACTTTATTTCAGAAGTTACAAACTTAACATTTAAAATCACATTGGTCGTAAACTGCTGCTTTGATGACATGAGCTCGGACGAGAAAATAAACCAAAGCGTTCAAGCAGCTAACTTGAACGTTGCGCCAGCCAGGTGACGATGTGAAAGAGTTAGAAATATAAATGTGTCACATGCACGCCAAATTTCATTTTTATTTCCTTACAACTAAAAGAAACTAAATTGTAGGCAACAAAATTTTTTTTAACTTTATGACTATTAAGGTGTTAAAAATGGAACTACTTCTTGAACTGAGAGTATTGCAGTCATTGCTTACATTAAAATACACTGAAGAGTAAAAAAAACTGCTACACCTGCCTAATATTGTGTAGGGCCCCCGCGAGCACGCAGAAGTGCAGCAAGACGACGTGGCATGGACTCCACTAATGTCTGAAGGTATGCAGGAGGCAATTCACACCATGAATCCTGCAGGGCAGTCCACAAATCCATAAGAGTGCGAGGCGGTGGAGATCTCTTCTGAACAGCACGTTGCAAGGCATCCCAGATATGCTCAATAATGTTCATGTCTGGTGATTAAGGTGGCCAATGGAAGTGTCTAAAGTCAGAAGAGTGTTCCTGGGGCCACTCGGTAGCAACTCTCTCAACGTGTGGGGTGTCACATTGTCCTGCTGGAATTGTCCACGTCCGTTGGAATGCACAATGGACATAAATGGGTGCAGGTGATCGGACAATATGCTTACGTATCTGTCACCTGTCAGAGTCGTATCTAGACGTATCAGGGGTCCCATTTCAGGCCAACTGCACACACCCCATACCATGACAGAGCCTCCACCAGCTTGAACAGTCCCCTGTTGTCATGTAGGGTCCATGGATTCATGAGGATGTCTCCATACCCGTACACGTCCATCCGCCTGATACAATTGGAAACTAGACTCGTCAGACCAGGGAACGTGTTTCCAGTCATCAACAGTCCAATGGCGGTGTTGGCAGGCCCAAGCGAGGCGTAAATCTTTGTGTCGTGCAGTCAACAACGGTACACGAGTGGGCCTTCTGCTCTGAAAACCCATATCAATGATGGTCCGTTGAATAGTTCGCACACTGGCACTTGTTGATGCCCCAGCATTGAAATCTGCGCCAATTTGAGAAAGTGTTGCACGTTTGTCACGTTTAATGATTCTCGTCAGTCGTCGTTTGTCCAGTTCGTTCACGATCTTTTTCCGGCCGCAGCGATGTCGAAAATTTGATGTTTTACCAGATTTCCGATATTCACGGTACACTCGTAAAATGGTCGTACGCGATTTAGGTTTAAAATAGCGATGGAGCCTCTACGATACTCCCATCTCTTGTGCGCCGACTATAACACCACGTTCAAATTCAATTAAATCTTGATAACCTGCCATTGTAGCAGCAGTAACCAATTTAGAAACTTTGCCAGACGCTTGTTGTCTTATATAGGCGCTGCAGACCGCATTGCATTACTCTGATTGGTTCCATACCTCTGTTATTTACATACACATGCCTATACCAGTTTTTTGGCTCTGCAGTGTATATGCAGTTACGGACAGTGATTTTTTTCATACGTTGACTTCCAGATTGCTCACTTTATAGTGAACCACGTGTAAATATGTGCAATGTTTGAATTTTTGCCAGTTGTTAAATATAAGTTAAGTAATCATAGGAATGAAACTTTCCTTCATAATATTGAGCATTTATTCCATCAAACAACAAATATGTATTAAATCATAATTCAATAATATGAGAAATATTAAAAATAACATTTATGAATAGAACAAAGAAAAACTGCATGGTTAAATGCTTTTAAATATGTTAATTTATTTCAGTAGAATATTTCAAAATACTATTCTCCCGCTGCATACGTCATGTCGGGAGAATATCTGCATATGTATGTATCAGAATTCCTTCTGATAACATTGTGTGACTTACTGCAGAAATAAGTCCTAAATCAATATTAATTGTATACACACACTATGTGTAAGTAAATGGCTAGTTTTTCTATGATGTTACAAATGCCAAAAATAGTTGTCCTGAAACCTCTGTGGCTGAACCAAATTGATCCAAATTTTTATAGCACACTTCCACTGTGATATTGATCACTATATGCATGTTTCATGAAAATTTAATCAGATACATTTTGTTTTCTCTTACACACAAATACACTCCCCCCTTTCTCTCCATCTTTTTCTGTCTATCCTCTCCTCTTATTCTCTCTCCTTTTCCCTCTCTTTCTCTCTCATCTTTCCTCTCTCTTTCCTCTTTCTCTCCTCTCTCTTTCCACTATTTCCTCTCTCATCTTTCCTCTCTTTCCTCTCTCATCTTTCCTCTATTTCTCTCTCTCTCCTCTCCCTCCCTCTCTCTCCTCTCTCTTTCTCTCTTCTCTCCCTTTCTCTCCTCTCCCTCCCTCTCTCTCCTCTCTCTTTCTCTCTTCTCTCCCTTTCTCTTTTCTCTCTGTCTCTCTCTCNTTTCCTCTCTCTTTCCTCTTTCTCTCCTCTCTCTTTCCACTATTTCCTCTCTCATCTTTCCTCTCTTTCCTCTCTCATCTTTCCTCTATTTCTCTCTCTCTCCTCTCTCTTTCTCTCTTCTCTCCCTTTCTCTCCTCTCCCTCCCTCTCTCTTTCTCTCTTCTCTCCCTTTCTCTTTTCTCTCTGTCTCTCTCTCCTCTCCCTTTTCCCTCTGTCTCTCTCTTTTTCCCTCTCCTTTCACTTTCTCCCTCTCTCTTTCTCTCTCCTCTCTCTTCACTCTTTCTCTCTCCTCTCTTTCTTCTCTTTCCTCTCTCTCTCTCCACTCTTTCTTCTCTTTCCTCTCTCTCTCCTCTTTTTCCTCTCTCTCCTCTTTTTCCTCTCTCTCCTCTTTTTCCTCTCTCTCCTCTTTTTCCTCTCTCTCCTCTCTTATGTGTCTCTCTTTCTTTCTCCTCTCTCTTTCTCTCTCCTGTCCTCTATGTCTTTTCTCTCTTTTCCTCTTTCCCTTCACTCTCCTCCCCTCCTCTCTCCCTCCTCTCCCCCCTTTTCTGTCTCTCTATTGATGTTTAATATTTTCTCCCTAATATTAAACATTAAAATTTACATTTTACATAAAAATAATAAACAAATTATATTTTTAAAAGAATTTCTTTATGTGGCTGTATTCTCTTAGAAAGTTGTCTTGAATATTTTTTTTGGTTTGAAACTGCTACCTGTAAAATTAATGCATTGAGAATAAAATTCTTTACCTTTGATTCCCCATTTTAATTCCATGGCTGCATGCTTGGTAGGCAATGCCCTTAAATTCTGCTGATTATTATTATTATTACTGTTTTTATCATCATCAAAATTGCTGTTTCAGGAGGAGGAGGAGGATGAGGACAATGAAATGGGAGGCTACAAGTCTAAGAAAAAGAAAAAGAAATCAAAGAAAGTTAGGACTGTTGATAGTGATGATGAAGAAGAGGAAGGTATGTGTGTTTACTCATAGAAAACTGCATTGAATTTTACTGTACTATAATCTAATCTTGTCAAAACAACCCCAGTAATTGTGATTCCCTCAAATTAAAAACAATTTTTTGGTAACCTTTAAAAAATCTGGTTGAAAAATTGAACAATTTTAAGGAATTGGGCAGAAAACTAATTTTTTTGCATTTCTTTGGTTTTTAACTGTTACAATGCTCATCATGTCTGTACATCTCGGAAGAGGGTAAGATCTTAAAATAGACACCACTGACTAACAACACAACTGCCTGTCCCTTCCATCAGGTCATCAATGTTTACCCTCGCATATACGCCCGCCTGCTATTACGTTACACGCCAGAGTTGCTTACCCCAAATGCCGCCTTTTGTGAGGCCGCATAATAATAATGGGCTGAACTGCAGAAAGGAGGGATAAAGACTATCTTTCTTTGATATGGCTATGAACAAATATATTAATTACAAATTCATATACATAGTTTTTTCCCATGTATGGTTATTAGGGCAACAGGCAAAGCAAAACTTTGTGCGTTGTTACAAATAAAACATACACTAATTGGGTTTTTAAAGTTCTTTCCCGAAATTTTAATTCTAGGAAACCAATGTTTCTATCTTAGATAGCCACAAAGGTGCTGCTTAAGGCCTTTCATGGATAATAAAAATTGTAAGTGAAAAAAATTGGCATGACATAGCAAGAGGGGAAGAGAAATAAGCATTATTTTCCTCCATCACATAGAGGTGGAATAAATCTGTATTTACAATCCAGGAGAGTCTCAAGACTGCAGACATGAGCACACATTAGCATATAAATGGGGCAACAAATTGGCTTAAGATGCAATGAAGAAAAAGTTGTGTTTACAGTTTCCTAGAAAATAAGACCTTGTTCATTCATGAAATAATATTTAAAATTGTAGGCATGTTCTGGTTAAAATTATTTCTCGGAACTGTAGATATGAACACAGATTACGGTCAAAACACCCTCAGTATAAAAATAGTGCGGCCACGTATCTTTCTGCCACAGCTGTTAGGGCAGTGAAGAAAAGTTTGTAAACTAATTTTTTTTTTCATGGCAGGCACTAAAGATGACGTTGGCTAACTTCAAACCAGTACCCATGTATGATATAGCTGAGACTCTGTTTAT
>NQII01001601.1:170773-188962 GCA_002778355.1 Clitarchus hookeri
GGGAAAGAGGGTGGAGGACTGAAGTTTAATTTCATTCATGAAACTGCTTTGCATATTGTTTTGATGTAGAGGTCTATCCATTTCAGGTCAACCAATGGGTGCTTTGTTGTTATTGGTTCCAACATGTATGTAAGAGCTAAACACGTATTTTCTTAAAAGTTTTATATTAGTTTTTTTTTTCCCTGGTGGCCATTTTGTTCAGTCCATTGGCTGTTTATAGTATTTTCTATAACTAACTGAAAGTTAAGGTTACAAGTAGGCTGCTAGAATACCAAAAATATATAAAAGGACAGGAATTAAAGTACTTACAGTATAGTACAGTAAAGTCCCGATTATCCACAAGTAGATGGTCCGAGACGCAAAATTTTTTTTAAAAATCTTAATTATTAATTTAAGCCAACAGCAAGGAAAATACAATAGGCCCTACAGTGCGAAGGTTGAAAATTATGTAGTATGTATGCACATTCTCTGATCACTGACCTTGACAACCCGAGAGGGCAAGTCCACTCTGTGAAGTTCATGTATAGAGGTCACCCTCTACGTTTTCTCTCAGCCTGCCAGTGGCCTCAGTTGTCAGTAAGCGTGCGTAGTGATCAGACGTGTTTTATGTTTCTTTGTCAGTGCTCAAGTTTAGTGTTTCGTTAGTTCCTGAAATTACATAATACATAATAACTGAAAAACGAAAGAAGGTTGTATTAACGAATGCACAAAAAACTTGAAATGATTTCTAAAATAGAAAATGGTGCTTCAAGGAAGCAGATGTGTTTGGATTACGGGATTGGGGAAACAACCGTGCGAGATGTTTTAAAAAAAAAAGACAAACTGTTGGCCTTTGCATCAGTGTCGGAAAGTGCGTCTGGGATGAAAAAACGAAAAACAATGAAGAAATCCACCTATAATGAACTTGACTCGGCATTAGTGAAGTGGTTAGCTCAGGTGCGAAGTGAGGGCACCCCCGTGTCTGGTCCTACCATTGCAGCTAAAGCAAAAATCTGTTTTGATTTGTTAGGTCTGGAAGGAAATTTTGATGCGTCGTCCGGTTGGTTATATCGTTTTAAGAAACGTCGTGGAATTAGCGAGATTGGTCTACACGGAGAGAAGCTGAGTGGTGATCAACAAGCAGCTGATGATTTTCAACGTAATTTTGAAGAGTTTGTGTTGTCTGAGGATCTGTCATATGAACAAATTTATAACGCTGATGAATCAGGGCTTTTTTGGAAGTGTCTTCCCACTCGTACTTTAGCATTTGAAAGTGAACATCACGCGGCAGGTCACAAAAGTAGCAAGAAAAGAATTACAATCTTGTCATGCAGCAACGCTGCAGGTGGTCACGTACTTAGGCTTCTTGTAATTGGTAAATCTAAGAAACCAAGGTTTTTTAAGGGGACAAGAGCAGAAAATTTACCAGTTGATTACTNTCATGCAGCAATGCTGCTGGTGGTCACATACTTAAGCTTCTTGTAATTGGTAAATCTAAGAAACCAAGGTTTTTTAAGGGGACAAGAGCAGAAAATTTACCAGTTGATTACTTCAGGCAAAAAAAAAAAGGTTGGATGAACCAACAGATTTTTCAAGAATGGTTTGAAGAGATTTTTGTGCCTCAAGTACGTAAACATCTTGACTCAACAAATTTGCCAAATAAGGCTGTTTTGTTAATTGACAACGTGCCTTCACACCCAGCTACAAGTGTGCTTAAATCTTCTGACGGGCAAATCTTCGCAAAGTTTTTGCCCCCAAATGTTACTGCGCTCATACAACCTATGGGCCAGGGAGTCATTGCAACCATGCAGAGAACATACAGGACAAAGTTGTTACTGCCAAAAATCGAGGAAGGCTGTGAAAGAATTTTGGCAGAATTATACAATTTTGGATAGCATTTATGATATTGCGTCTGCATGGGATTACATCAAACCCCCAATCCTTGTTAAATCATGCAGAAAAGTCTTTCCAAGTATCGAAACAAATGTTAACTAAAACATTTGTAAAGAAGAGAATGATGTCATGCCGACCGCTACACTGGTTGACCTAGTGACATCCGTTCCGGGAGGTGAGAATGTAGATGAAGAGAACATAGAAGAGTGGCTGGAATGCGACGCAAGTGAGTAGAGGTTTGATCGACTGACTGACATAAAGATAACGAACAAAGCAATGGGAGTGAACGAGAACGAAGAAGAACAAAATGAAAGTGAAGAAGAGGCGCCTGCGCGGATGACACACAAACTGCTTTGCAGCACGTAGACGGATTGCTTGAATATTTAGAGGAACAAGACGATGATGCACATCTGGCAGAAAAACTCATTTTAAGGAAAGTACAATTTAGAATAAAGAAAAGGTGTTTCCAAAGCAAGAAGCAAAAGCGAGTGACTGATTTTTTTAAAAAGGTGTAACTCAACACTTTTTGTACAGTACTACTATGTATGGCATTGATTTTTGTTTACTGTTCTTTATTTTAGTGATTTAGACGTACAGCAAAGGTTTCTGCTTTACTGTACATATGTATGTATTTTAAAAGTTTTATTATGTTTATTGTACAATAAAACATAGTTTTTATGTTGAAATATTTTTTTTGTGTTTGCACCTCATTTTCAGTCTTTTTTCGTGTTGTCCGCGATTTTTGCTATCCTCGGTGCCCTTGCCACCCAATTCCGTGTATAATCGGGGCTGTACTGTACTTGTCAACAGGTATACGCACAAAGGACAACACATTTTTCATGTGGTTATGTGACGTTTTGCTGACAAGATCAGCTTTATCAGGCAGCGAGTTGTACAACACTGTAATATGGAAGGACATTGTTGGTGTTATACCTAGCGGCCAGGTGGCAAACTAGGGTGCAGCAGAAAAGATTGAAAATCTTCCGGTATAGCTGATGAGTATGGTTCGGAGCTGAGATGATTATCAGTAATTAACCAGAGTAGCGGCTTTTCTATAAAAAAAACCCCCGAAAAGTGGTATATTTCCACTTTACTAATTACGCAGAACACAAATATACTAGAGGCATTAACATAGGACTAATTTTGTAATATGTGCCCACCTAACCTAACAGAACCTACCTAACCCCACGATGAATGAATCATTATTTTACATTTTAAACTAACCTAGGATTGTTGGGTTTTAATCTAACCCAGGATTTTAGTCTTATCTAGGATTTTAGGGTTTTATAGTAACAGTAAAACACACCAGAAGTACATGAATCAACTCACCTAGGTAGGCGGCGGGTACAATTCCACTGTCCTCGACCCATTCAACTCTCGTGCACCTTACCTCACTTGACAAAAAAAGCCACAATCTATTAAAACATTCAAGTAACACCCGCCACATAGGCGAATTTTACATACAGAAGCACTCGTTCTTGCACCCTCCATTCTTAAATCACAAGCCTTCGCACGGTCTGATTCGGACGTCACAACTCACGCCTGCAACAACACAACCGCACTGTCTCGCATCTCAACTGTAACTAATCGCATCTCAACTGCAACTAAAATTCTGTGACGATGACGTCTACAGAGCCACAGCCAACAAGGTGACAGCACGATGCACATTTGTTCACGTTACTAAAGTATTACTTCACCAAAAATCATGGCGTCCGACGTAAACAAAGCAGACGAACAACTCGTACTTTTAACTATTTTATTTAATACGTTCTACTTATTTTAACACTACGCCCTCCTAAATATTAACAAGGTAAGCTGTGCAGAACCCATTTATGCTACTTTTGTCGGTCTAGGACGTTTCCTCCAGAAAAGCTGCTACTCTGGATAATTACCTGATTATCTTATGTTGAGGCCTGGCAGCTGCCTGTATTTTGTTATAAATTGATGAGCTAATTCCCAGCATCTGAGTTCTGAGATATTACTTTAAGGTGGTAGGACTCTCACAACCCTGGAACTATAGCAGGAGTCAAAGTCTTTGTTGTGTTATGGTTAATTTGCTACAACTGGTTTGTCTTGTATATTATTGATGCGGCCAGCTATGGCTTGTTTGGTGTCTGCTCTGTGGCCATTCATTCTCTGCCTGAGTGTGTTGGTGATGAAGCTGATGTATTCTGCATTACATTGTTGGAACTGTAGCTGATAAATCACATTTTCTGTTGCACAGTTGTAGTTGCCTTGGATGGAGTATGTACGGCTAGTGAGTCTGCTATTTAAAGAAGTAGAGGGTTGGTGGATGGCACAGGAGCCACAGCGTGGGCTATTGCAGGGATGGGATCCTATGGAGGTGATAGTTTTTTTGGCAATTTGTGGTAGGCTGCAGCATTGGATGAATCTGTTTGTTGCGGAGGTTAGGTGGTCTTTTGAATACTAATCTGGGTGGTTTGGAGAGCAGGTCTTGTGTTTGTTGTGAGGAAGCCAGAATTTTGTATCCAGAGTGGAGAATGGTTTTGAGTTTACTTCATGATATGGGACCACCAGGAGTATATCAGAGTTGTTCATCTTATTTTGTGTTCCGGTATTTGAGATGGTTTGCTGAATCAGTGGATGAAGGGGCCTGGGGTAGCCACTGTTGATGAGTGCTGTGACTATTTGTTCACACTGTTTATTGAGCTCACTGTTGGTGGAGCAGATACGTTTGGCTCTTGTGGCAAGACTGTAGAGTAGGGATTTTTTGGCATAGTATGGGTGGTAGCTGTCAAAATGTAAGGATTGGAGGTTGTTGGTGGGTTTGGTTTGTACAACAGTTTGAGTTGTGCCTTTGTGGAGAGTCTATTCAACATCCAGGAAGATGGCATATGTTTTGGATTGTGTGAAATGTGTTAGTTTAAGTTGTTCAGAAAGTGAATTAGGCAGTCTTCAGTGGAAGTCCATATCATGATGATGATGTCAGTGAAACACATCCAGCAGTGTGGTTGGGTTGGTTGGTGACAGGGAAGTTTTTTTCTAATCTGCCCATAAACAGAATGGCATAGGATGGGGCCATACGTGTACCCATTGCTGTGCTTTTGACTGAAGTTATACTTCATTTCATATAAGTTGGCCAGATTCTGACAGTCAGCGAGCTGCAATTTGACGTATTCGAAACGAACAACGTGCCATTTACAAAATCCTGTATCAGCTGATGCACGAACGAACAAAAGTTAATATTACGTTGGTTATTCTGATTGCACTGCCGATGCACATTAGACCAGCCAAAAATACGCGTGATAAGAAAGAGTTTCTAGGTTAATTAATACATTTTATTTTATGTGGTCATAAAACAGCTGTTTTTAGTGTTAGAAACTAAACTTCGTGATAAAGTAGAAATGTACAGGTGTTCAAAATTGTTGATTTCAAAACTGCTCAGTAAACTCTAAACCAACTAGTATACTGTTTTATCCCTGTACACTGAATTAGTAATTGCAGTAGAATAATTGTACGGAAGTAATGCCAGTTGCTTTGGGCACCATTATTGTATTTTGTTTTCCTCAGTTGGGTTTTGTGCCCGTACATATTCTTCAAATTTTCCTTCTATGTTTATTAGTGTTGTGTCCATTTTGTAATTTTTAAAAATGTGTTTAGATGATGAAGAGCGTTTGAGAGAGGAATTGAAAGATTTAATAGATGATGCACCCATTGATGAGAGTGATGGGGAAGATTCAGATGCATCCAGAAATTCCCATAAAAGAAAAAAAAGTGACGACGAGGAATTTGACGACCGTCTGGAAGATGAAGATTATGACTTGCTAGAAGAGAACTTGGGTGTGAAAGTTGAACGGGTGAGTAATGCAGTGATGTTACTCATCCTTATTATGTTACAGTTCATTCTTGTTTCATATTCTGTAATGTTCTAGTTTAATCATATTTTATGCAGAAAAAATTTACAGTTGCATGTTACTTTACTTTGGCTGAGTACTATTGTCGTTACCTGAATATCAGACAATGTTTATATTTCAATTTTTATTTCCAAAAAAATTGAAGGTGTTAATATTATATACTAAATATTTTGAGGTTAGTGTTTCTGCCCGAGTGTAGATAAGTGAGGGTGAATGGTTTTTGACTAGGTGCAAGGTTTATTTTATTACGAGCCACGTCTTTCATTCTCTTCCACTTTCAAGAAACTTAAATCCAGTGAATGAAGTAATCGACTTGCAGATTATTTTTACTGGCTATTCTATTAAATGTTTGAATGCATTTTTATTTGGGGGTGGTAAGTGACCCAAGTGCCCACCCCCTGGTTGTGTCCTTGTGAGCAATTGGTTTTTGTAGACATGGTCAAATAAGTACACAAGAGATTTTTGTAGGAATGGTCATATCTGCTCTAAATTGATCTCAGACTGCCAGCATTTTAGAATTTTGATCACAAAGAACACATTACCAGGTTAGGGCAGTTTTTTTTGGTGCAACTGGTCTGTATTGTCTGTTGCAAGAACAACTCAAGTCACCATATACAGTAGCACTAGGCTATAATGTCACATTTACAATAGCAACTATTTTTTAATGCACCATGGTGTTCTATATTAAATATGTGGTTAATATAGTTTTTAAAATGAAAGCCTTTTCGTGTACTCGCTGTAACAGTAGTATCACTTATTGTTAGAGTTGGAACATTTGTAAATGTTTTCAATTTATGTCTGCACACATGTCTCGGAGAGGCCAAAAGAATGTCAGCGATTTTTCTTCCTTCAACACCAAATGAAGGAATAGTAATGGGTGGCATCACTTTCTTCTCCTTCAGTATTGTACCAACATTATATAGAGTCCCCCCTCTCTCTCTCAACCCTATTTGGCTGTTGTGTTGCCAGGCTGCGTTTGTGGAAACAGAGGGATTGAGAAATCTATGATCCCATAAGCAGCTTGAAGAGGGGAGGTTGCGAACAAGAAGGGAGTGTGCTCAGGCAAAAGAGAGATGATCTGCCCACACCAAAGTCAGGGAATGTGGATTTCATGCTAAGCTTTTGAAAGAGGGGAGGTAAAGAACAAGAAGGGAGGGTGTCCCCCCCCTAGAAGAAGTGAGATGGATATATGGCCATTCACGGAAAGGTAAAGTGGGTTTTATGCAAAACAGTTGGTTCATCATTTGCAGTCTACACATTAGACATCGACTTTCAACATTGTTTACCTTTAAAACTATGATAAATAAAGCCTGCTGCTCTGTGAAATAAAAGTGCAGTTACACAGTGTGATCAGATTTAGAAGCCATATCATTCAAAATGGTTCAAACAGAAAACGGATATTATGTGTGTTTAACTTCAAGCTTTGTTGTGTGCATTTACCGAGGGATGTCAAAAAAATGTTTATAAGTCAAGTGATTATCGGTTCTGATTTTAATAAACTTTCCGTGAATGATGGTCATGTACCAAAACTTCAGCTGTAAAATATGCTACAGTTTATGTCACCGTTAACTTGTGAGCTTTCATGTGTGCAAAGGCATTCAGAAAACACAGTATGTCCGAGAAGTGAGTATGACAATATTATACTGCATGAAAAGATGCTACACTGTAATTTGTGCTTATAATAATAATTTGGTGTAGTGATAATTTATCTCGCTATCTTCAGTTGTCTTTACACCAAGGTTTCACTAACACCTAATCCGATAACACCAGAAAAACTAATCCATACTTAAGAGCAGACATATAGGATGGTGCTGAATTAGTATTTCATAAAGAGAATGTCTGTTACATTTGTTAATATTAGGTATGTATTTATTATATTAATGGAATCATGCAGATGGTTTACTTTCCAGAATCGATTCAAAAGACTGAGAAGGATCCAAGATGAGGAATCGGAGGATGAGCATGAAGATCAGGTTGAAGGAGAAAGAGATGCCATTGCAAATGAGCTGTTCGATGAAGGCTCGGAACACGTACGTATTAGCATCGTAAATTGAGTTCGTTCTCATGTACCATGTGGTTATGTTTTGCTTTTGTGCTTGTTTGTATTGGTTTCAAAATGGGAATAATATTGCCATCCACACACATTTTATGGCACTGCTCACTTTGCCATCTGAAGTTTATCAAAACGAACACAGTAAAACAGTAAAAAACTGGTGTAGTGACTTTAGTGTGACAGTAACTCTTGGTAATCCAAAATTGATGTATATGAACTTTCTGACTTTTACCAAGCTAACTACTGTTTTTGTCTTATCAGAGAATGATCACAATTCTTGGCTGACAATATATTTAGAGACATCTCATTAAGGAAAAAAAGTATGAGGTGTTACTATCAATATAAATTCTGGGTTTGGATAAGTTCTTAGATTTTTTTTAAGTTGTCTACTGAAACACTAATGTTTAATACATTAGACACTTGAATGATGAGAATTAAATATGGAGTAGAAAACTATAGTAGCAAAACCCATGGTGACATTGACAGGTCATCTCTGCACAATATTTTTTTCATGCATAGTTTACCAAAAAATTCTCTACATGATTAAATGATCCTATTTAGGAATCATCACACAATTTGCCATTTCACAAAGCATTTTTTGGTCCTTTTTTGTTTGTTCCACCATCACTTGTTTTAAAAATAATATCCTACACATGTGTTTTTGCATCACTAGTTCTGTATTGTATTAAACCACCTAAAACTTTTAGTTATTGTCAAAGAAAATTAGTTTATTTCTTGGTTTCTGAGCATTGGATAAGTCACATTTCTGTAAGTGGTAATTGTATTTACAGAAATGAGACACAGTTCAACTAGCAAATACCTCAAATATGAGGAAACAATACATCAAAG
This sequence comes from Clitarchus hookeri, assembly GCA_002778355.1. Lineage (NCBI taxonomy): Eukaryota > Metazoa > Arthropoda > Insecta > Phasmatodea > Phasmatidae > Clitarchus > Clitarchus hookeri. The sequence continues at coordinate 179,423 of NQII01001601.1, forward strand.
TGATATGTATGGCAGATGCTGTATTAGCAAGCTGTATGCAGTGCTGTAAAAACATGCATATGTACAGTGAAACCCCTTGTTTACACTTTTCAAGTGGACAAAGCAAAAAAGTGTAAATTGAGGGATAGCTTTAAAATTTTGCGTAGTACATACCTCATTTCCTGTATCTCTCGTTTCTTCTGCAGTAAACCCTTTCCAGTTATAAAATATTTAAAATGCAATTACAAATATTTTGACTTAAATTAAATAGAGCTTCATCCACTAACATAGCCAATTTAAATAAATAAAAAAGGTCAGTCTTGGACGCACACATAAAAATTACCTCAATTTCTCTCTTTCTCTCTCTTTCTCTCTCTTTATCTCTCTCTTTCTCTGTCTCTTTCTCTCTCTCTTTCTCTCTCTCTCTCTCTCTTTCTCTCTCTCTCTTTCTCTCTCTCTTTCTCTGTCTGTTTTTTTTTGGCTAATACCCATCTGCCTCTACCTGACCTTTTCCCTACCTCCTCTTCACTCCTCGCTACTCTTCCATATTCAGAGAGTCCTCAGAAGCTATATAACCAAAATAACACAGAAACGCATATTAATACACTACCAAACACCAAAATTTCAGGTAAAACACAAAATAAAATAAAATTAAGCCAAAATATATAATTTTATTTATGAAACAATGACCAACAATTTGTACCAACATATGTAGAAACCAAGTGATAAGAATAATATATGTTTTCAGATGATTGGTAAAAAAAAATTTATATTATGTTATTTTGCCTGGGTGAATAACAGCAGTAAATATCATATGCTGTGTGGAAAAAAAAAAAAATNAAATTTATATTATGTTATTTTGCCTGGGTGAATAACAGCAGTAAATATCATATGCTGTGTGGAAAAAAAAAAAAATTATAATTTAGTGAACATAGCAAAATTGTTAAAGCAAACATAAAAACAGTTCAATTTTCATGTNAAAAAAAAAAAAATTATAATTTAGTGAACATAGCAAAATTGTTAAAGCAAACATAAAAACAGTTCAATTTTCATGTTGGAGTGTTTTTTTCCTCTATAAAACCATATTGAAGACATTCCTGTACAGTTGCAACAAAAAATACATACTGTCTAGGAACCTTAACATGAGTTAAAATAAAGTGATGTTTTCACAGATGGTAATGGTTTCCATAATCTTAGTTAAAATAAAATGCTTTCTCTTGTTCATGCATTTGCATAAACATTATAGAATTTTTATGCAATTATACATATAATGATAAATTATTGTTAACTGATCATCAATTTTTAATAATAAAATTTGCATTAAAATAACACAGTACAATTTTGGCTCTAATAATGCACAATTTTAGTTATTAAATTTCAATTTATTAGTATTTGATAATAAAACCAATAACTGGGAAATCCATTTAAAAAAAAAAACAAAATTCCCCTTAAAATAATACCACAAAATTTTGTCCCTATCACAGAGTAAACAACCTTATCTCTACATTTGCAAATGTTAATCACGGCTCCATGTGGCCTCCCCTCTCAAACTTTTCAACTCATTCCATGTCGTGTTTGTTTTGTTATCAGTTTACCTTCCCCAACTGTTTTACTCTTTTACTTCTAGTTTATATTACATTTTATTTACCTTGTCACTTGTCAAAGTCAAAAAAAGTACAATTTTCCCAGGTCACACCATGCGAATAAATATAGAGAAATAGTCAACCGCATGACCCAAAGGAAATAATTTGCATACAAGAATTTTTTTGTTTGAGGAATCTTCTCACACATGAAACCAATAAAAACTTAATATTTGGTCATGTGATAAGACCTAACAGAAGCAGCAAACATGAATTACACTTAAGAGATGTAGTTCAGTGCAGTGTAGTATTAGGCTTATATTTTGTGTGCATTAAAATATTTAGCTGATCCTGTTGTTTTTGGGGAAAGATGATGATTATCCATATCGCAAGGAATAGATGTTCAAATATCTGATCACACCTCTCAATTCTGTTACCTGGGAAAGACTTTTTTTTTCCGCAGGAAATGTGCTACTATACAAATGGAACAGTATGTTGCCTTAGACTGCTGGTCTTCCTCGACAAAAATTTGCTTACTATATTTTAAATNACTATACAAATGGAACAGGATGTTGCCTTAGACTGCTGGTCTTCCTCGACAAAAATTTGCTTACTATATTTTAAATTATGAATATTAAACTCCTTTTTGCTAACATAAACGTTTAATTGCATTTTTCACAGTGAGTGATGATATTGTGTGCTTTGCTCATACTGTATCCTCAAGTAAAGAGTTTTTTTTTTTAAAATGAACACTCTGGAATTGTTGAATTGCCCATATTATTTGTTGGCAACTTTAAAAATTTATTAAACTAGTAATGTNAAATGAACACTCTGGAATTGTTGAATTGCCCATATTATTTGTTGGCAACTTTAAAAATTTATTAAACTAGTAATGTGTAACCAAATTTTTACCTGCCAATTATTGATCTCACAATCTAATTGGTAAATTCATATCATTGCATCACAAAAAATATTAGTAAAGCTTTTTTTTCCTCAGACTTTACTAATTTAAACATTTTACATTTACCTGGTGACATTCTACTGCCTCATGGATTTTTAGGACTTTTGAATAACTGAAGTTTCTATAAATTTGGATTATTAGGAGTGTACTGTATATGTTTTCGTGTTTTTGTTTTGTAAATTGTGTACAAAATTGTTGGTTATTTATCCAGGTTTCCTGCATGGATTGTGCATCTGAATCCCTGGTTCCACCAAATTTCCCTTAGTGACAATGCAAACATTTTCTGCAAGTATCAATCATGTGTTTATTTTTTCTTTATAACTTTTCAGAACTTGTGGTCCTTCAGCAAAGATTACAAATATTAACCTAGTGACAGAAGCCCCTGTTTCTAAGCCAGTGTTTTAAGTAGCTTCCCATGGAATTAGTAGGCATTGCATATATTTTGTCACATATTCCAAAACAGCTCCTTCAGATTCACTGAATTTTTCCGTTTGTACTCACAAAATACTTTTTTTTGTGGAATATGAGGGTTCAGGTTTCAATTCTAAAACTCTCCAAATCAGACTACGGTAAAATTCCGTTAAAACGTACTTCACATTAATGTATCTTTCATTTTAACATAAGATTTTCTGTTCTTGCCCAAATATCCTATGCAAAAATATTTCACTTTAACATACAAAATTTATAATAATTTTCAGTACAACTGAAATTTTTTTACATAGTGTCTTCCAAAATTAGATTTATTAAATGTCCGTATGCAGTCTTTATATAAAAGATTGATTTCTTTAACCATTTCCAACCTAAATCTGGTTTTGTTTCACAATACGACACACAAAAATTTGCAAATCACCGAGTCCCGTACAGCATATTGTTTACATATACGCTTCCAAAAATGGATTATTGCTGCCAGCTCGCAATGCAGTTGATCCTCGCGTGTCTAGTCGACCGAGATTAATAGTACTGACATTTAGCACCATTTCGAATTATTTTGTACATAAGAAAATTAATGTTTAAATGGAAAGCCGTAAATACGTGTTTTTGTATTGTATTGCATCTCATAACGGGGGCCTAGAAATGTAATGAAAGAAAAGTTTCTCACATACTTCACAGGACACCATAAATTGTTGATGCAGTTTCATTCAAGAAATATATTTTTTCCCTATGAGTATGTAGAATGTTTTTTATTTTTCTGAAATAATCTTTGTATTGTATGTTTGCTGACTTCCACTCATATTATTTCACATGTAAAAAAAGTAAAAACCCAAATCGTCACATGAAAGTCTATTTTTGAAACCAACTTCTGTATCCCTTAGTCTTTCATTTTCCCATAAACATGAAGTTCAGGTTAAAAAAAAAAAAACAGTAGGTGGATAAATGTGAGAAGAAAAGGCTACAAGGTGGCAAACAGACGTAGCTTACGAAAATTACGTGGAACAGAAACAAGTGTGCATTGAGCATGCATGCCAAATTATCTATGATAACACTAATCAGTTCGGATTCGCTCATTTGTAAGCATAAGGCATCATGAAATGCGCAAATGGAATCAAATTCATAAAGACAACATGTTAAAACAGGATAACCACAGCAACGCTAAGTTGTTAAAGCCAAAACCAAATTTAGACTGGCGACCGAGTCCACAATTTTGAAAAAAAACGCTAACCCTACTGCATACCCAAGACAACAAATTTACGCCACATGAGACATTAAAACAATTAAAAAGCCCAGCTAACACACAAACTCATGGTCCACGACTCATTGCTTTGAATAGTTTATCTCGCTCAGCGGTTCAGGCGACGAAACAAAAATACAAAATGCCTCATCACTGCAATAAGTCTGTTGGACGACAAATTGGCAATCAGCAGATATCCAGGAACACGTTCAGGCCATGAGATGGCGTAGAATATGAGGAGCGCGAGCCGTGCAACAACTTAAATAAACTGGCCTGATAAAAAAAAATGATGCACGAGAGGAGGGTGAACAGGGGAGGAAAAGGAAGGGGTCCGACCTAACAAAGACAACTAGCGCAACAAGTAATTTTTGGACAGGGTGCTGTGGATTCTCTTGCCACAGAATCATTTAATATACCTTGTCCTCGGAGTGTAAGAATACTGGCAGTTCCATAATATAGTATCATTAGCATTTACTACATACTGTGTTTTAACTTATTTGTTCAGAATATTACCCCATCTTAGATGATTTGATTCGTAAGTGAACTTGTCTAACGTTTCTTAATAATTTGTGAAGTAAAATATATATTAGGAAATTCTCAGGAATTATGATAACTTTAAAAATGTCACAAAAGCAAGGGGAAGAGGGAACAATAATGTGCAACTTTCAAATCTAAAACTGTTAACTGTGGTTTTTTTTTGTAGAAATGAAACCAAAGTATTGGTCCAATTTCTTAGCTTTGAAAAAGATAAAGTGAAGTACTTATCAGTAGTGAAACAACTTGAATGTGTTCTCTCAAACACCAAACTTTTTTTTCAAGTTGTATGCATTTTTTAAGAATGAAAAATTATAGTTTTTTTATCCTTCCAATTTTGATGAGAATCTTTTTTGGCCTGTTCTGTGTGTTTGACTGGGTATTGCATATCGACAGTTGTTTATATTGTATGCTGTGACACCGATCAACGTATTGAGCTGCTGTATCTTGGTCGTGTGCAACTCCCATCCTTAGTCCTTTCCATGACCAAAGAGGTGTAGCTGTTTGGAATATGCAAAATCAGTGTACATAATTTTTGTATTGTATATGTTTGCTTTATTCCTTGTGTTCTGTTTTTCTAATATTTTTGTGTTTTTTCCTTCCAAATCCTGCACCATTTAGGACAGAGAAGAGCTGGTATGTTAAATTATTTTTTTTATAGTAGAGTGTAGTTCTTGATGCTTTGTGTAGCATAAATTAAGATTGTATTTGTTTGGTGATGGAACACAAGTGTGCATTAGAACCTCATCGTAATGAATGCTGTTGGTTAAGTGCCATCAATTCTGATGTAGTGTAGTTAGCTCGGGAAACATTCACTTTCATTGAGGTTGAAGTATTTTAAGGATACATATGTATGTATTTATCAGGTTTTTCATTTATGTCTTTACAGTATCCACAAAGTTACAAGTTTGCTGTTAGATGATAATGCTTTGAGTATTAAACATTGGAATTTTTTTTTTTGCTCAGTCTCTACACTTTTCCCTATCACTTAAATAATTTATATTGCGTTTCTTTTTGTTTTTTTTGTTCCACTTTCTCTTTGGTTTCTTTTAAGGCCTGTTTCTTGCATGCTGAGATTGTCTGTCTCAGCTATGAAAGCCAGATTTTGACAGTTATATGAAAATACTGTATTCAACCGAATATAAGACGATCCTCTACATTTGCCCTTTGATAATGGGAGAAATTCAATTTTGCCACAAATACTTATTGACAGGCATTGATGATAAAAAAAAACTCAAAAGTTAAATATCCCATAAAAATCATTTTTAATGTAAGTAAAATAGGTAGAAACTTACCACTCATCAAACCTTATGTAAAGGATAGAGAAAAGAATGCAGTATTAAAAAAAAACTGTTCTATGTCAATTATTCATTACTTGAATCAGACTCCCCAGTAGAATGATCCTCATGAACATTTGCTTTGGTAATGGAAAATACCTGGATGCAGCACAATTATTATGCCTTTTTGCATATGAACCACCATTAGTTTAAAATTCGCATCATAACTGCGATGTTCAAATTTTCTTAGTTGTGATGCAGATGAACCTTTTTTTTTCAATATGGTCACTCGTAATTAATCAACACGTGCTCATTTACCAATACGTTCGATACAAAACCCGAAAACGGCTTCCACCAGGAGTAAATAAAGTACGGAAAAATAAATTAGAAGTTGTAGATACAGCTACTTTCTCGTACTTGCAACCCCAGACGTATTCAATCTGGGAACGTCAGCGTTAAAGTTCGTCATCAAACAACTTTGATCACTTGCATTCACAGACACGACACATTTTTTATGGGAAATCACACGCAAAGCGGCAGGGATATGCTGAGAAAATTTGCAAGAATTGCAGCGACAGGGAAGTGAGTGAAAGAGTAGCTTCAGACGCAGACTGAAAGAATTCGCAACACAGCATTGCATATCTGGTCAGTAGAGAAATAAATCTCATGAAACACCGGTCTGCAGGCTTCTAACAAGATTAATGTAGCGTTTAAAGCACAGACCCAAAACTGAATTGAAATCAAGGTAACGGGCAAAATGTTCAAACAATAAAATAGTAACAAATAATGATTATATCAAATTAAAAAGTTAAATAGATTCATTTATATAGCCAGATAAACCATATCTCTAAATACACAAAACATTTACAATAATACAAGTTGTGACATAAATAAAGATCTCCCAAATAGAATTCAATTACTAATTAAATTAATCTTAGATAGTTCAAAAGGAGAATAAAGGTATTATTTACCACAATAATTAAAATAATAAATTTAATAATATTACTTGAAGTTAAGATACCAAGACTTCAGCCAAAACAAAGGTAACTTGAGTTGTAAGCAATGGCAGAACAATAGTGTAAGTACATGTACTCAGGACAACCAGAAAAAACTGCAATGGGCATATGATGAGTCAAAACAACACCTAGGATACAGCTTGACTCAACAACAAATAAATAAATAAATAAATAAACGGGGTCTCCATAAATTTCCCATCACCCTAAACAAAGGGCATGCCCAACTGCCAAAGGAGCAAAACAAACGTGCTGTGCAACGTACCACAAACACGACTCCAAAACAGACGCAAAGAAAAGGACAAAAACCCAAACTGGTGCTGACATGAAACCAAGTAAAAGTCCTGACCGCCGCTAACTAGGCTAGCGAGTGTGTAAATCTTGATGACTAAGAGTAACAACTAAATATTCCCCAACTATTCAGCTAGAATTATGTTACATATATTACAATAAACAATCTGAAATCAAAACATAGACAAATAAATTTTAACTTGGAACTTAATCTAGTACCGCAGTTTTTTTGAAAATGTGAGCTCACAAATGACACTGGTCCCAAAATGACTCGGCTCTGAGGGTGATCAGTCCACGATGTAACGATGCACGTCAAGGTATTGACGGCTGGAAGTTACCACTCGGTTAGCTCAGTGGTAACAACATAAAACTCTTTAAAAAAAGACTCCAATTAAATATTAAATAAAGAAGTCAAGTTCCGGTTTATTTGTTCTATACTTTTATTTACCAATCAATTCAAAAAGTTCACATACGATCTTAGGGTATGCCGAGTACGAACAGGTTCACAGATAAACAGACAAGTACAGAACAGCGCCACAGCCGTTTACGAATTATTCATGTCTTAAAAACTTGCATCACAAGAAGAAGTTACGAAGGCAGGAGGGACGTTCATTTTCTCCTGGCACCTCCCACACCGACTGAAGTAATTTATTACAGTTAAAGTTTTGCCAAAAAAGAACGAAGTTGAAAGATTGTTGCGGTTGTGAGTGCTTGCGGGTGTGGGTTATGTTAGTCACACTCGATGCATCTTCTCTGGTTGCTTGTTCTAGACCATTTTCTTGCGGACGATTGTTCGTCCAAGGTTTTATCACTCTTGGCTACCCCCTCCTTTTCACACCAGGGTGCCACCAACCATTACCAAATATGGGCATATCGTGTATCGCCACGCTCTTCCTATGCTATCCGAACTGCATCATAGTAAAAGATAATCAACCTTCTAGAACAAAAACTGTTGACACGGTTCGGAAAGCTTCTATCACTAATGCTGACGCATACTGAAAACTACGACTTTCAAAATGGCATCCGGATGCCTGATAAATGAACTCCCACGGCTTTAATTTTGAATCCTGATAATATTTTCCATGTTTCTCTTTCTCTCTCTCTTTCTCTCTCTTTCTCTCTCTTTCTCTCTCTTTCTCTCTCTTTCTCTCTCTTTCTCTCTCTTTCTCTCTCTCTCTCTCTCTTTCTCTCTCTCTTTTTCTCTCTATCTTTTTCTCTCTCTATCTTTTTCTCTCTCTTTTTCTCTCTATCTTTTTCTCTCTCTCTTTTTCTCTCTATCTTTTTCTCTCTCTATCTTTTTCTCTCTCTTTCTCTCTCTTTCTCTCTGTCTCTCTCTCTCTTTCTCTCTCTCTCTCTCTCTCTCCTCCCCCCACAGGGTGTACTGCTGACAGCTTCAATATCTGTTCCCTTTGGCAGTACTACTCATTGTGGGGTAAGGGGGTTTACTTCAGACAATGCATCTGACACACAAGTGCACCAGTGCCAGGCAGTGTGACATTGTCTACACTTAATTTACTTTAATTTCTGGGGAGGCCCAGCACACAGAAATGCCTTACTGGCGTTACATAGTTTTGTACATGTGATATTTCAACATAACTCTGCAAATAAAAAGAAATTAAACATGCCCTGACTTATTTATTATACAAACTCAAGAAGTGACAGGAAACATGGTATTTGAATGACATCAAATATAATAAATTTGTCTTAATTTTCAGTCATCATTTTAAATCTAGGTTTTACTGAAAGCTGCATATCTCGTATATCCTGATACAAACGTGTGGACATGTGTATCGGCTACAGAAGAAATACTTTATAACTTTCATTAACTGGACAAAAAGTAATAAATTAAAAATGCAGGACATACAAGTGCTTAAATAAACTGTGGAAAAATTATAGGATACAGTGTAAGCACAGTATTGGCCAAGCCTACAGAGTTATCACTCTCTCATTATATTTTGGCCTCATGTGAACTCATAATAAGTATCATCAAAAATAAATATACTATGGAGTTACACTTTTTAACTGGGACTACTCAAGTACAAATTTATGTAAAATGTGATATTGGTTGCAAATACGTTTGTCATATTCACTGACTGGTTCAAATAAGTGGCAAAACTTTAGTAGAAAATTCTTCATGTAGTGTGTACGTGTATATGAGTGCGCATGTGTGTGTTCATGTTTGTTCTGTGGGCAGAAAGTACAGGAATATTTCACAAATATACATTACTATTCATAA
>NQII01001601.1:188972-202711 GCA_002778355.1 Clitarchus hookeri
AGAAAATTGAAACATGTTGCCAGAAAATTCTATTACAAAATATTAACAGTGCACTGAAAACATTACTGCGCTGGAATTATAGCTATAAATATTGACATTTATTGGTTATGAAATCAAGATTTAAAGAAATAAAATGTTAAACACACACTTTTTTATTTTTTGCAAAATCGAAGTAACTAAAAGGGTGCCAAAATTTTGTTTGGAATCGAGTGAGGGAGGTTGGAGCACTCTCTCTTGGGTTCTTGTTAAAAATTCATGAAAGTTAAAATTGTTTGAAGTACAGAGTAGTTATCCCTCAATATTTTAAAAACTGTCACTGAAAATCCTTTATTTTTAATATTTGAGGGATATTAAATTTGATGATTTCTTTAGTGCACACTGTTTCAGCAAGTGCTGCCAACATGAACACATACACAAGCAATTTTATGAATATGCTGCAGCTGGTGCAAATGCACTGCAAATGGTGTGATTTGTTATGACATAGTTACAATTTTAGTGGTTCTGCTTGTCAAAATCTTGCCTTCGTATCCGAGATGGACGCATTCTGCCAATTTTACCCTTCCCATTGTGTTGACTTGCCTGTTATATGTTGATCTAGCTTCAGGTATCTTGTTCAGGCTTATTTTCCTGCTCTGCCTGTACCAATTGATTTCTTAGTCTTTTCAGTTAACTGCCAATCTCGCCTTACCAGTTTTGTTCCCATATCATTTATAATTCTAGTGTGTTCAACCAACTGTTTGTTACACTTTAAACTGTGAGCAAAAATTGCCCTATTTTGCCTTTCAGATGCTTCTCTTTCTCCCCTTTCTCTGACACAGCTCATGTCTTTTCCTTGCCCGTTCTTTGCTGATTAATAGAAAACATATCAAACTATTCAATCAAAGCTAATCAGTAATGTACAGTAGTTGTAAACATTTAGTTAGGTTAACATTTGTTGGCTAAATTTAAATGCAAAATAGTTGAGCATGGTTCATGAATATACGCTTGCATCCAAGAAAACTTCTTAATTGGTTTATTATTATTGTGTCACTTGTACTTTACCAATGCAGTTTGTTGGAGCTGGGTAATTTTTAATGTCAGATGTGTTTACTGCTACTGAAGTGTTATGGTAAATAGTTTTACACACTACATATTTTTATAAATTTTAAAATGTCCCACAAAATCAAGCAGGAATATTTAAAAGTACCATATTTTTTTAGACTTTTATGTTTTATTCAGTGGCTTGTTTAACTTTCACTCTCATTTGCACCTTATTATCTTTTGAGGCTGTGAACATAATATCTGTTAATTGCATATTGAAGAAAATAAGTATTGAATTTCAAAAAACTGATAAATATCTTTAAAATTGGTTTCTTGAACTGCAATTGTCTTTATTGTAATCACAGTCATAAAAGGTTTTGTAAGCAAAGCAGGAATATTCTAACATACTAATGCACCAAAAAATATTTACTGTGTAATTCAATGTTTTTCATTTAATGGGACCTTAGAAGCCCCAGTTTCTCTGCTGTTCTACAAGTGTATTTCTTTTGAGAGTGAAAAAAACTGTAAGTAATGTTTTTGCAATAATTTTTTAGTGTAAAAAATTTGGTACACTGTCTTGAAAGTTTATATTTTTTGTTATGCCATAAAATGATAGATTTCTGAAAGTAGAGCATTCCAAACAAAAACTTCAAACACTAGTGCGTAAAGGCTGTAAGACACTGGATCTACATGTCTGCCCTCTCTTAGGACTCAAACATGCCAAATATCTCCAGTCAGATTGCCACCTAAATTCCTTTGATATGGAGTTGCTGGATGGCATAGTGTTTTTCACCGTATCTGAAAGAAAAAACTTTGAGATGCACTGATTTTTTCTCCCTAGAATTTGTAAAATGTGTGCAAAAATTGAAATGTGTAAATACGGAAACTGTTTTTGTAATGTTGAAATAGAAGAGAAGAGTGTGCTAAATTTTAATAATAATTTTTTTTGAAACTGGAGGATGAGGACAAGTTCTCGGACAGGGGACGAGTGGAGGTGGAACAACACTACGATGATGAAGAGGAGGAGGGTGAATACTCAGACGAGGATGATTTCATTGTTGGTGACGATGGACTTCCAATTGCAGATAAGAAGAAGAAACGTAAACCAATCTTCACAGATGCGTAAGTTTTTTTTGGACTCGATATATTCTATTTAGTGCTGTGGATGTAAGCGATCAGGCAATCTGATAGTTATGGGTAAAACTAAACATTCAGAAAATGTATTAATTTTTCTGCAACAAGTTTTTTTCAGCTAAATGCAGCTTGATCACTGGTTTGAAATTAAAATCAGTTCTGTAAAGTTTTTTGTTAGTCGTGTTCTAATTTGTTTCTTTCAAGTATTGCTTCAAGAGATTGCTGCAATTGTGGAAAATTAATGTACGTACTGTATTGATTAGAATAGAATATGTTGGCCCACGTAAGTCAAATTGCTTTTTTAAATTATGGAATCGAGGAGAAACAAATCAGAGGAGACAGATATTGTGACAATAAATTAGACTTCATTTTCAATAAAAAAAATTTTGGAAAATAATTACATGTTGCAGTACTAAAAAAATTTACCTTAGAAGTTATGGTCAAATAGCATTTACAATGTGATACCTCACCAGCACTAGGATGGCTGGGCGATGGCCGTGGAGCTGGTGTCCTACTAACGAGGTTTACCAGAGGCTTGGACATGGTTGATTGAAGGGCTTTGGCTGGAACAGTGATGATTAGATGCTGGGCCTTGGGCGGTGCCCGTTTACTGACTGACTTGGTACTCGATCGGGCTGGAGTAAATGTGGTCGGAGCATGTGGGGATGACTGGAACTGCAGCTTCCTCACTGGGTATCTGGACTGGAGGTAGGGTCACGATGAGCTTTGGCAGAGTTGCATTCAGCAGCAAGGGTGAGATGGCATGATTTACTGCGAAACAGCTCAGCAAGTAACCTGGTGTTAACCCGGGACTTACTTGATAGCTCCGGTCTGATGTCTAGCCATTGTGAGCGTCCCTCCCTAATGAGACTTCTGCCTTCAACTCTGTATATACAAAATCACTTCCCAGTACTCTCTCCAGGCAATTAGATTCAGGTGGCCTTTCCGGGCGGCTTTCTGGCTCCCAGACGTACTTAGCTGCATACGAGTAAACAGAGAGAGGAGAAAGCAGGTGTATTGTGAGGCGAGGCTTGGGTGACTGTTATTTGGTACCAGTGGGTAGTGCAAACGGTTAGGTCTGTGCTGGCCTTTTGGAGAGCTGACCTTTCTCTAGCATCTGTTTACTGACAATGTTTGCAGCCCCCTCTTGGGTGTTCTGGAGGGAAAGGATCTAGTTCAGCCCAGCAGTCCCCAAGAAGGTTCACAAGCTTGTTCCTTGTTTGTTCTTCCCCAATCTCCCCACTGTGATTCACTTTCAAGGAGCGTGGGAGTGCCAGTCTAATGAATTCCCATTAGAAAATATTAAGGCAGTAGACATTTAGACCTCGGTGGTGACTGACAAGGCAAAGGGAACGTGAACGTTGTCACCGTTGGTACAGAGTGCAGGACTAACCTTTAGCCTGAGGTGCTAGGGTGGGGGAGGGTGTAGCACACTCCTTGAAGTCGAGTTGAGGATATGTGACAAAATGGGTTTAGCGGTATAAAGGGTATAGAAGCACATCATGCTGAGAATAAGAAGAGGGAAACCTGGGGTTGGGTGTGCTTGTTTATTGTTGCCAATCTACAATGTACCAGCCTATATTTGATTGGATGCTTGGAAGTGCAGTGCTCAAGAAAGTCAAGCATCTGACACTGGTATGCATGTGCGTATGACTGGGGCAAGGGTAACCTCATAATCTCGGTGTTGCCAGCACATATACTGCAAACATGTGGCAACTGTAACAACTGAACGTGATGGTAGCAGTAATGTAATGGTGCGGGTGGGGTAATCAGCCAGTGGCCTACTGTCTCGAACTGATGTGCTGCGGACTGACGAGGTGCAATTGACAAGCAGAACCACAGAGATGTGGCCGGGACTCAGGCCAATGACAGGCAAAGCTTGCTCTGAGTCTTGGAGCCCCTTTCATACTGTCAGACCAGTGGTGAACGAGGGGTACCGGGCATAGGGCAAGAGAGAGCGTGCAGGAATGAGAGAGATTGTGAGTACCTCTCTTTGGCATGGCCGAGCTGCACACTGGTGGTGCAACAAGAGGGTAAGGGGCTGGCTCCTGTAGAGTGTGCATGTCTTCTGTGAAGGCACCCTCGGGTCTTGGACAGACACCTCTCCATTCAATCTCTGTGGCGTGTAGCAACTTGTGGTTATGTCTTGGTCGGGCACAGCTGTGGCAGAAGCTACAAGAAAGCAGATCACCTATGGCCAAATATTGTCATAAAATTTGACAATGTAATTCTCATTTTATTACACAAGTTATAAAAAAAAATTATTTCAGTATTTGTGTTGTATGCAAGATTCATATCTGTCCAGTCTTGTCATTCATTTTAACTGCTGTTCTTGCTATCTCTTTCCTCACATGTGGCTCTCTTTACCTCTCAGAATGAACTTTAGTCTTCGACATGTCATCTTCTGTGTCAACTTTTCATATGTCACACAGCACTTTAAAACCTTTCACATTGTAATCTGAACTGATGCTTCTCTAAACTGTGATGACCCACTCAAGAAGCTGGGTCACTGATGGCATCTTAATTTTTCCATTTGAATGAGTGTCCATCACCAAGCCTTCATTATGAATATAGTCGGTGAAGATGATCTTTAAATTGTTTATTACCAACATCCAACATTTAAAGTTAGGTTGTCATTCCACCTGGAATAACTATAGCATAGTATTCAGCTCCTTCCTTTTTTTTCTTGACCCTATCACTCAGGTGACCGACCTCTGAATAAGTCTAAAAGTTAACATCGCTCTTACAAAGCAGTTCACCTGGTCGTCTGTTCCATAACTTTTCCAACCATTCCACCATGAGATTTTTTGTTCATCCAGTACTTTTGTTTTGGCAGACAACACCACCAGATGGCATTTCTCTATGGGAAAGTTTTTTCTTCTTAATATTGACGCACCATGGGCGATGTCAGCCCATTCTATCCTCGCCACAGTTACAACCCTCTCCCAAGAAGAGCATTACGCTGTAAATGCCACAGGCATCCCTCCTGCTGTGATACCCAGTGATTGCTCGCACACCGGCTTCTGCTGCCTGCCAGTTGACAACCCGCGTTACACTTTGACGCATGTCTGCTACTCTGGCCGCAGAGAGAAATGCAGCCCAGCACTTGGCCGCCTTCGGCCATCGTCTCTCCGCTTTTCTCTCTCAGCCTTCCCACACCCTTCACACTGCCCCTTTGCTTGGAGTATAAATAGAATCTGCTGTCCTTGGTTTGAGACTGACTCATTGTGTGTTTAATTTTTTCAGCGATAGACAAACATTCTGAATGGGCTGCATTTGTCACAAACAGTTGCTATCTTTGCATCCTGTCTCCCGTTCCCTCCCACTTCAACCTAGTGGTCTGCCAACACTCTTCCAGAAGTAGGCACATGCCTCCTGCCCCCTCTCTGTCTCGTTCTTCAGGCATTTATCAAAAGGAGCTCCGACTTCGCAACTTACTAGGATCCTATGCAACGTGGCGACGTCCCACTTTGCTGAGTAACATGGGTGCGGCGCTCCACCCTGCTGTTACCCCCTTCTGTGGAGTGCTTGGGTCTGTCGGCGACGAACCTGCACAGCCAACATACTCACAGGAGGCTAATAGTAGGCATTCCTTAGGGACGTAGAACGTGAACCTTCCAAGAGGACTTGGAGCAGCCGGCAATGTCCGTCCTCTCCGATAACCATGAAACGGTGACCCATCCCATAAGGGCACTGCACCATGAGGGAGGTCACCACCCTCGGGGAGGCTGCCCAGGCTCGTTGTCCAACCTTGGAATTAACTCCTCCTCTTTTCCATTAGACATATCAGGCCATGTCTTCCCTTACTAAACACTCACTATCATCCCTTTCTAAGGTATCTCTCGACTACATGGGGCATGACAGAACAGCCAAGCATGCACTAGCTCTGGTTGGAAGCCTGGTGGAAATATAGCGTAGTGTCAGCAGGGTTTACACCTGGAAGAGGGGAACGACCATTGGCGAAAGCACACACACCTTCTCTTACCCTTGTGGCACATTCCACTTGCAGTCTCACCGCTACCCCTCTGCACCATCCAAGAAAGACATATGGAACCCCTAACACAGAAATCCACTAAACAGAGCTACACACCCGCCAGGGTTCCTGTGCGGCCTACTCCAAGCAGTGCCACAAATGGAAATATTTACATTCTAAAATTATACATTTTCTGTTAACAGTGGTTACAATGTCGGAATCTACTACATACAATGAAGAATATAGTTACACTAATGTGGTGTTGGTCTTACTGCAAGTTATAAGTGAAATAATTTAAGGACTTCAAAATTACCTTCTTTACAAACAAAATATTTTATTTTTTTACAGTGACATGCATTTAAGTAATACTAACCCATCATTAATAGTTAGAATTACGACCAATGTATGCAGGCTGATTACTTCTTTAAATAAAGTAAATTCATAGATCATCATAATCAGTAAATAATTGTATGTAACATTTCTCCAAATGTGCCAGATGGAGAAATTGCTTAGAACTGTAATTGCAGGTATACAACTAAAACTGTCTCAAATATTTAGACTCTCATAATGTCAATGGTGTTTTTTATTATAAAAATTGAATGATACGTAGTTGCTTACTTATAGATTGTTTTCACAAATCGCCTAATTATTTTCTTAACTATTCCAGGGCCCTCCAAGAAGCTCAAGATATTTTTGGAGTGGATTTTGACTATGAAGAATTTGAGAAATATGATGAGTTTGATGAAGAAGAGGATGAAGATGATGAATATGATATGGAAGACGGCGATGAAGATGCAGAAAGAAAGTACGTGGTGTATTATTGTACTTTTTTATTTGTGGTGTGTTTACATTTTGATGTAGATGCAGTATAAAGTATGATTTTCAAAAATGTGCTAAAGTTTTAATAATTAAAATACAATAATAATTATTAATCTTTTTGAATTTGAGTGTAAATTTTTTTTACAGACGAAAACCAAAGAAGGCAGCTAAGAAAAAACCCACTAAAAAGTCAATATTTGAGATATATGAGCCCAGTGAGTTGAAACGGGGTCACTTCACAGATCTTGACAATGAGGTGAGCCAGTGACATTTATGCCTCAGTGTGATTAGATTACTGTATGAAAGGGGATGAACATCATCATCATCATTATTGCTTTAGGATACTTGTATAAATGTGGAGTGTAATTTTCTGGAAAAACATTTTGTGTAAATTTGTATAGTTTCTTGCACCTTTTACATTTCACTTTAATGAACAGCCCACTTCAACTATATCTTTACTGTACTGGAAGAAATTTTACTTTATTTTGTGAGAGTTTTTAACACTGAAACAAGATACATAGTTTGCAATAGCTTTATCAGCTTTAGTTATTTGCTGAAGCAATTTTGTTCCATGTAACTGAGTTAATGGTTTTAATGCAATTTCTTAAAAAATATAACTTCAACATAATTGTTCAAAATGTTACGATTGGCTAGAATTCTGTGAAAGACAATTTGCTTCATCAGTCTGTGTGAAGTGAGTTACACTATGTAAATTGGATTTCCTTAATTAATTGTTGTTTTTTTGATTGGTATGTTTTGAAAGTAGTGAATGGTATTCAGGAATTCTGTTTCAATATGTAACACAAAATGAAAGTACTGTACAACAAGCTGGGTAGCATGTACAGTAGAACCTCTTTATATTGGCCCTTTCATAGCAACTGTCTTTCTATAATGTCTTGTTTTTGAGAAACTGTAAAAAATTTGGGTGAAAAAAGTAAAAAAAAATCTAAGGTGAATTGTTTGAAAAATTAATTTTTTGCTGCACATTGCATTTCTCTTGGTGAGGGCTGTACTGGATGTATGACACGTTTAAAATAAAATACCACCCCCCTAGGCCAACAGGGCTAACAATACCTATTGCCTCCACCCATCGTCCACCCCTCAAGTGGCCAAATGTTTCTGTGATGCTACTAGCAACTACCATCACGATGCTACTAGTAACTATCATCACGTGTTGGTCTTGCAACTGTGCTCTCACTCAACAGATACGCTTCTGTAGTACCATTTTATTCAGAAGACATCTGTTTTTTTTTATCAGTAATATTTTTTTGAAAAATCATTTAGTTTTTGTTCAAAAGCCATTAAAATTGAATTTTCACTTGGCAAAAAGCAAGTTGTCTCGAATGTTACAGTTCTTGTAATTGATTGGCGACAATAGAGGTTTCAGATACCCTGTGCTATCATTTTATTTGAAGACCTCTATTCATTTAATTAAATTAATATTCCATGCAAAAATCATGTTATTACACCAGAGATGATTAAACATCAACTTCATGTAGAAAATTGAAATTTTGGTGTATTGGTTAGGTGTTTATCAGAATTGATCCAGAATTTCCCCAAAACATCTATAGCGACCAATCTGTCATAGCGACCTTATTTCTGGAAACCGTGCAGGGTCATTTTAGTGAGGTTCTACTGTATCATACACCATGATAAATTCATTCAGTGTACTTCTTATATAGGAAGGTAAGAATTAGCATTCAATTGTTTTTGAGGAACATAAAATTCAAAGAGAATAATATTCTGAAATTGAATGTTAATAAATATGATTTGTAATACCCAATAAAAATAACCATAAAATTCTAACATAAATTTAATTTAAATAGTTATCAATATGAAAAACTCAAAGTGTGCACGAGTCATATTTGTTGTTCCTTTAATAATAATATTAACTTCAGGAAATGATATTAGAAGTTTGTGCAGATTTTTTGTTATTTCTGTGAAATAAATTGCAGTAAAATAAATAAATAAATACTATTTTTATTATCTCAAAATTATGTTGACTATTTCAATCCATTAATTATACTCTGATGTTAATTCCTTTTGAGCTTTTTTAATTGGTTATTTTACATTTAAAAATCCTTGAAATGACCAATTTTGCGTATAATCAATATCTACATTTTACATATGAATAATAATTTTTCCAGTGTAAAAGATTTTAAAGTAATTCTTTTCTTATATAATAAAAAAATGCAGTTTTCAGATTGTGCTGTATTTAGATCTTGTTGCAGTTGTGTGTGAACGTAAAATTTTATTATTTTTATTTGGATTGCTTCTAGAAATTTTACAATATAAAATATTACAAATGTAAACTAAATTTTTCAAGTGATCTTGGGTAATCATTTTGAAGAAGGGTTTTATAGCCCTACAGACCCACAAAATTACATTTCTACCTTTGGCTGAAAAAAAATCCAATAGTAACTTTTTTTTAGTTTTAAATGTTATTTTTAAATGCATAGTTTGCTTTATTTTTATTGAAAGTAAAAATTTTTTTTTCAATAGTTACACTTGTTAGTATAAATGTTATTTAAACATAAATCTGGAACATGAAAGTATGTGGAAAGCATAAAAAAGTTTTGAATGGATCTTTATTTGTGGTCTCTGTTATATTATTGGAGGTAAAACTGATTGATTGAGAATTCAGCTAATTGCTGTGTGTTAGTTTTGGGGGGAGGTATTTTAATAAAACTTGAAAATAAAATGTTAGAATGGGGATGGGGATTCGGGAATGTTGTGACTAGAGAGATGTAATCATGATTACTTTGTAATGTGTTAGCTTGGGGAAGGATACACAAGCCATAGGCAAGCAGACAAATAAGCAGTTGTTACATATGGTTTGTATTTGATACCAGATCCGTAACACTGATATCCCGGAGCGCATGCAACTGCGCGACTTCCCTGTGACAGCTGTGCCTGATGGCTCAGATGAACTGGACGAGGAGTCTGAATGGATCTACAAGCAAGCCTTCTCCAAGCCCAGCATTTCCCTTCAGGTGAGTGTGTGATGCCAGTGACTTTCACTGGCATTTCATTCTTCTCTGAGAATGATGGACGTCAGTGTGTTACTTGTGTGTTCATCTTTTGTTATTGTGCCCATCTACAAATAATAAATATAATTATCATACTAGCAAAATGCACGAGTCTTTAGCACACAGAAATTACACAAAGGCCACCACAAACAAACCAGTGGTTCAAAAAAATTAATAATATAATAAAAGCCAAAGACCCTGCACCCAACCACAACATAAAAATATAAACAGAATGTGCTAATAAATAATAATGCTGGGTGTCACACATTTGCACAAAAAAGGAGAGAATAAAAGGTAAACACTAGATTCTAGCGTAACCAAAATTGACCCAGAGGAAAATTGAGTAACATCAAACAATAACGCCAGACTTGTGGTTGTGCATTACTAAAAATTTTGTTTCTGCTTATTTCCTTTTTTTTTTTATAAAGTTATAAAAAAATACAAAAACTGAATGATAGTTCCAGACAAATTAACAATGCAGTAACCTACAAACATATATAGAAAACAGTTTGTACTGTACTTGAAATATTAAGGATTTTAGAGGTGCTGGTCCTGAAAATTACTAAGATTAACAAGAGTATATGAGTGAGCAAGCGTCCAGAATGCAGGTCATTGTGCTGACGCATGACGGCCTAGAGGGAGAGACATCATGTCAAGAGTGGGGAAGTTTTTAATTCTGTGCCAGGTCAGTTGTGCAAGTTGGGGGTGGACTCTATTGCTGAGGCATCTGTAGAATGACTCTTTGGTCTCCTGCTGGTATTCTTATATAAGGTAGGGTGCATCAGGTACCTACTTGGTACAAAGTCTGTAAGGGCGAGGTGATGTCTCTGGGCATTGGACACACGGGATCGGACTAGCTTACCACTGGTGTCGCTCCCTTGGTGCAGACGCTGGTTGGCCGTCACCTTGGGGTGCCGGCCAGTGGGCAGGCACATTGTCGGCTGGTGCTGGTGCCGTGCTGGTGTTTTCCGGGTCGATCGGTTCCACTTGCAAGGGGTGAGTACCCCTGACCGAGGAGTTCGATGGCAGGGTGAGCAGCTCTGGGAACCCTAACTGGGAGGCCAGATAGGTTGTCAGGGACGGTAGAGGAGTGATGCCCTACTATTTGCCGGTCGGCTTGTGCGCTCTCCCGTGGGGACAGGCAGCTGAGGGCTGGTGTATGTTGATTACATTAGGAGTGGCGAGATGCAAGGATAGCCGCTGTCCTCCGGGCATTCCTCCTGCTCCCTCGTTGGTGAGCTAACGTCATGGTCAGGAAGGTGCTAATGTTCATCTTGTAGAGAGCGCAGTCAACAAACCCCTAGCTAAAGTGTACTCCAGAAGTACCTGGGTCAAGCCTCGTCAGGCCTGGCACCCCATCTGGTAAGTTTATACGCTCTGGAGGGAATGGGTTAGCTGACTTAGTTGGCCCAGATGCTTCGTCTACCTTACTTGCGCACCAGGCATTTTTATGCACCAGGTCCACAGTATGGGTGGCTGTCGAACTTGTTCTTGTATGTGACGTACGTGCAGTCCTGGTTAGGGGCTGCCTGCAGTCCTACTCTGTCGGAAATTGTTGCCAATTTGCTGTCCCCTGTCAATCCCTTTGAAGGTGATGCTAACCAGGTTGGGGAAAAGGCTCATGTTCACTTCAGAGAAAGGAAAGAGAGAAGTTAGCTAGACTGGGTGTTTTTATTCCTTTGAGAATAGAAACAGGGTGACCTGTACTACCTCTACACACACTAGGTGTTCAACTGACTTTGTACAAGAGCAAAATAGGTGAAGGTGCCTGTCGTCTTGATGAGGAGCCTGGCTTGAAGAGCGGACCAGAGCTGACAATTAAGTAGTTGTGAAAACGACTGGACCCCTAATTGTGGCTTGTAGTCCTGAAGGGACCCGAGGCATCATGTGTTGTGTACGTGTCAGGTGTCTCTACCCCGCCAAGTGTCGGGGTAGCGATGACTCTTCGGCTGCTGTGTTAGGGAAGACATAGTCAGCTGAAGAACTGGTAGAAGACTGGAAGGTCTTGGAGAGTCCTGAGGAGGATGATTGCTGTGCAGTACTACGGTCTATGGGGACAACTGGCGTTGGCTCCTCAGGGAAGAGCGGGGTTTGCAAAGAGTCTTAGCACTGGATGGTGCAAGGGTGTGCTGCCTCATCCCAAACTGTAGTTTCTGCCGGGTGCATGGCGTTATATTCCTCTTGGCTGGATGGTTCCGCATGCTTCATTCACTCTCGGTAATGTTTGGCGCCTCCCCTTCAGGTTCATGCTGGGCGGCTCCGCTGCTGCCATCTCTAAGCGGGGTGGTGGCCTGTAGGTTTGAGTGTGATTGCGGGCGGCATCCACTGCTCACGTAGGGGCAAACTCTTGCATACTTGCGGCTACTTCTCAGTGGGTTTAGAAGTTGCAGGGGCGGCGGCATGACTTCCTATCATTATGTGTGTGCTGGCCTTGGAGGCGGCCTGTCAGGATTCAATTCCCTGAGGGCCACATGATAATGCAGAGCCTAATAATAATGATAATAATAATAATATGAATAATAATAATAATACTAATAATAATAATAATACTAATAATAATAATAATAATGAGCTGGATGTTTCACGTGTCAAAGCATTAATTGTTAATGATATGGTCCATGGAATTCGTCTCTAATTTTTTTGCATCAAATGATTTAGATGAAGACGATGAAGAAATTTGAAGCTCTTTATATACAAAAATTTGATGCGTGAAGTCGGGTGACTGACGACTACATCACAGTCGGGTTTTGTGTGTCGATTAGAGAAACGGTTGATGTTACAGGGCTGACTTTATTGGCTGCTCGCCGGACCCCGACCAGTATATAAGGTAGGGCGCATGGCTTGACGGCACGGCACATAGTCTGCTGTATGCTTAACTGTTTTTCATACTATGGGTTTGCACATAGCCACCGGTTTATCTGTATTGGGCGTGGCGCAGGATAGCTACTGACTCGGCTGCTGTTGCTGCTGGAGCCGGCTGGAACTTGTGCCCAGTTCTTGGGTGGAGGTGGTCCTGCGGTTGGCAGTGCTGAGGGTAGTCCGTGGAGGGTTGCTGGTTCTGCGGGTCTGGAACCATGGGTTCACTATACCCAGTGGGACGTGAGCCTCTGACGGAAGTCGATGATGACTTGGTGTGGCTCGCCTGCGGTCTTATAGGGTGGCTGAAATAGGTAGTGTGGTGGGACTGGTAGATGAGGCCTCGCCAGTTGTCGGGCCACTTGAGCTTGTTCCTGGGGGAGTTATGCTGCAGAGGGCAGTTGGGGCTGGGTTACAGCTCATGTTGGATTCAGAGGCAGCAGCTGCCTTCCTAGCTTGCCACTTCGCACCACTCCTATGGGTGTATGGCATACAGGTAGGAACTAAGGTCTGCCATGCTAAGGAAGAGCAGGTGACGAGGATTCCTAGCTAGGTGTAAAGCCAGCTAGGGTTGAGCCACCCAGAGTCGTACCCGATTACTCCAACCGGCGACAGTTCAGCGCAGTGGATAGAGCGGTGGATTTACCCTGGATGTCCGACAGTGATGTGGGTGTGGTCCAAAGGTTGGCAGACCGCCAGAACCAGTCGATCACACTTTCCGGCGACAGTTCAGCGCTGTGAATGGCGTGAATTGGTTGGGCTGGTTGACTAGCCGTCTTGTGGATTGAGTTCCTAGTCGTTGGGGGTGCTATGGTACTGTACACCAGGTGCACAGTATGGGCAACACCTCCCATTCTGCTGTAACTCTATCCCCCTACCTCTCCCTCTTAACCCCTCCCCATCTACCC
>NQII01001601.1:203030-215240 GCA_002778355.1 Clitarchus hookeri
TCTACTCCTACCTTTCTTCACCCCTCCACCTCTTCTCAAATCCCCCTCTACTCCAATACTCCTCTCTTCCCTATTTCTCCCCTGTCTCCATTTGCTCTTACCCCTCCCCCATTTGCTCTTACCCCTCCACCATTTGCTTTTACCTTTCCTCCACTTGCTCTTACCCCTCCTCCAAACACTCTTCACACCTCCCTCTCTCCATCACCCCCTCTTCACTCCCTTTTCTTTCTACATCCCAACCCTCTTCTCCCCTCTTCTACCTCTCCACTATTCATCCCTTCCCCAACCCCTCCCCCTTTTTCTCACTCACTATCCCCACTCCTCCTCCCTCTATCTTCTAACTCTCCCCTATTTTCTCCTCTCCCCTAACTCCCTCTTGCCCCCACTCTCCTATTTCCACTGCTCCCTCCCCCTTTCTACTCTGTCTACCTCTCCCTCTCTTTTCTCTCTCCCTCTCTTTTTCTCTCTTTTCTCTTTTTCTCCCTTTCTCTCTCTTTCCTGTATGCTGTGCCTTTGGGCTGGGTTGTGGAAGGTTGCTAGACAGGTCTTGGTCTTTGCTGGATAAACTGTGCAGTCTGAGCCTAGGCCCAGCAGACAACCTGGCTACTTCAGAAGGGAACTCTTCAAGCAAACACTGAAACACCATTTCACTTGTCCCCATAATGAGGGCCCCAGCTTCCCTGTCCTTTGGGGGAGAAACATTAGATGCCCCAACCCTCAACTGCACAGACCTCCAGCATGGGGCGGCGCTAATGTTTGATAACAGTGCTTGTACCTCGTCAAACATGTCACTATAACCAAAAATTTAAAATAAAGAATAAGTTTCAATTTTGGTGATCACTGCTAATTAAGGGGTCAAATTATTGGCATGCAGAGTTTATTTATTCAAGAAGATACAAGATATTGTTCAGAAACACAAGTTTATGAACTCATATGGGTAAAAAGTAGTCCCTGCAGCACTGAACAGCCTTTCAGATGCTACTGAAAGTGCTGGTGCCGCAAGGAATTTTGCAGCAACATTCTTCAACTTGTTATAAGAGTAAATTTTCCTATATGTCAATGGATCACAAATCACTGGCAAAGATTGGTTCAGCTAATATTTGTTCATTTCTTGCAAAACATTTTATACCTGTTTTTGATGCTGCTATTGTAACACTTTTATATAAATTGTGTATTGTGTTTACTACTCTCTCTTAAGTATCTGGGATAACTGCAGCTTGTTCGTCGTTACGTTACAGCCGGTTGAAAGGAACAACATTTTTGCAATTATACCTGCCGATGTAGCCTGTGTAGTTGAAAAGAAATGAATCTACATACCATTTACTAAATCTTGCTTCCACATACTAAATAATTGTAAACAATACTACACAGTTTTTTTGTAATGGCGCTCATGTCATAGTTTCATCTGTGTCACATCGAGGTCACAGCAGGTAAAACCTGATCCATACGCCACTCTCTCATGCTGTTAATTAAACTATTCAGCCAATCATCTGTTTGCTTTCGTATTAATCTGATATCTCTGTTCTGCCCAGATGCCAACACCTACATTTTCAGTAAGGTACATATAGGTAATTTACTGGTGATTTACATTTATTTACAAATGAGTGCTGTTATTAAACTTCTTCATGATTTACAATTGGGTACTGTGTGCCGAAGTTTCAATATGTTTGACAGCATTACATATTTATCAACCTATTCAAGCTGCCGTTTCATAACAGAATATGCATTTTAGGATATTTTCATGTGAAAGTTGTGGAAATATGTTCTTATCATTGATTATAATAAATACACTCTCTTTGATATTAGTATCATACAACTTGACAACTTTTAAGCGATTTTTGGGTACGGAACTGTGGTACAAATATTGGCCTCAAGGGTTCTAACAGTACTAAGGGGGTGGCCGTATTTACAGTCATTTGTATTGCTAAGAGTAACAATGCATTTTATCGAGCCTTAAAGGTAAGCTAATGTTGACAGCAGTAAACTGTTAAGGTGAAAGTATTCCGAGGTTCGGGACCTACAGTGTGTACTCAATTCTAAGTCTCACATTTGCCGAACCGGCTTTCCTGCCTTCGGAGCAAGAGACAGTAGATGCCCCCCTCCGCCTCAACTGCACAGACACCCACCATGGGGCAGTGTCAAGAGGAAGCGCCAGAGGCTGAGGCTATAATGCGTATGACAACACTTGTGGCACATCAAACATGTCACTATAACTAAAATTTAAAATAAAGAAAAAGTCTGTTTTGGGATCACTGTTGGTGAGCGAAGTGAGTGAAGAGATTTGGGTGACTCTTAACATCGAGGTCTTGAGAGCCGAGTTAACCTAGGGGTTAAATTATTCGCTATGTAGTGCACATTACAAGGTGTGCAGCTGTCCTGATTGCGGGAATTCAAAAGTCACACCAGGATGCCTGCTTTCAATCAATCAAATAGTAATTACACAATTCCTCTTAACCAAATCACTGTGGAAGTATTGCTGCTCTAAAAAATATGTAGAAGGTTTTCTTAATTGCGTTCAGAGTTTGCTTTTCTCTGGTTTTGTCACTGTGAAAATATTTTATAAAATTAATTACAAATAGTATTGGTTTTGTTTGATCTTATGTTACGTTGGTATAAACATGTTTTTAGTTTGTGCACATTCAGTGAGCTAGTTTGTTTGTTTTAAAACATTTATACTCTATTGCTTGCCATTTCAATACTTGATATATTGTTATGGTATGTATTATTATGTTTGTTTCCTTAAAATTAAATGTCTAATTTTGAAATGGAATGTGTGTTTTGTAGGAAGGTCATGGTGACAGTAGAGAAAGGTCCAAGAAGGGACCCCAAACCATTGCAAAGATAAAGAAGGCCTTGGAATTTATGAGAAACCAGCATTTTGAAGTGCCTTTCATAGCATTCTACAGGAAGGAGTATGTTCAGCCAGAACTGAATATAAATGATCTGTGGAAAGTGTACAAGTTTGATGAGAAGGTATTTATTAATGTAGCAATGGTATGTGTGTAAGGTTGTGACCCCAGGGTACCGTCACCAGCACCCCATGTATGAAAGTGCCAACACCCTGACTGTCCCAAGTCCAATAACCACCAACAACTCAGTAGTTGGCAAATAGTAATATTAATTCAGATTTATTCTCTTAAACAGGTCAAAACTCCTCATTCATCCAAAACCAGAATAAGTTAAAGGCATAGGAGAAAATCTGGAATACTTTGCCACAGGAACCTTTTTACACACTTTCAGTATATTGCAGGTACAATTTCATTTTTAAAACAAGTTTTTTTCTTAATACAATTTTGAGCCTTCATTTATACAAAAAACAGCGGTATAAATAGTTACCTAAAAATTGTGCCCCAACGTGATTTACAAAAGCATTAATAAAAGTTGGTCACACGAGCATACTCAAACCTTAGGATAATTACATTATTTACGAGCCACATAGCTTCTTCCAAATATGTTTTTGGCACATTGAATACTTTATACTTTAATGCACTAAACACAGGCAATCATGCGTATAAACTTTTTCATCATGAAAATCT
Source organism: Clitarchus hookeri (assembly GCA_002778355.1). Lineage (NCBI taxonomy): Eukaryota > Metazoa > Arthropoda > Insecta > Phasmatodea > Phasmatidae > Clitarchus > Clitarchus hookeri. Next base: position 206,567 of record NQII01001601.1, read on the forward strand.
AACATAACATGGAGCGCCAAATGCCCATATTAACTTTGACTAGAAGGATCCCTTAATACAATACTTATCTCAAATGCATGGTGACACAGACGGGAGATGAATACCTCGAGACGACCCTAGTCTAACCATTTTATACATCAGAATTTCACACCTCTCTACAGAGGAAGAAATGTTGCAACATTGTGATTTTCAATATCAGTTTGCTTATGGCATATTAGCCAATTTAAATTATTTATTTAAATTGATGCATGCGCATGAAACCAAAAACAGTGTTTTACTTTTTTGTGGTCTTCGTTATTGTGCGTCTTGCAACTCCACTGATTCTTTGAGGAAGGGGACGAATCAAGGAACAGCGATGTTGTGAATCATGTGATCACCCTGCTGGCAGCGCTAGCGGTGACACTCGTGCCCGGCAGTAGGAATTTTGACTTGCACGAAGACAGCCGGCTGCAGGGCTGCAGTCCCTGCTGGAAGGCAGGCCTCTTTTGTCGGTGTTTGGTGGTCGATTATTCAACAAGGATGGCAAGGTTCACAAGCCAGTGGACAAAACTTCTAACTTCATTTAAATGTAAAGGAACACCATAATATCCCCTTTTCAGGTTGCACGTAATTATTTCCACCGGGATGCAGAAATTTTTCGGTCGTGGCTTGTAAGGTACTTAAGGGAGATGCCCAGGTGCCTCATCCTCCGCCCCTTGAAGATAAGGTTCTCTCAGGAGAAAAGAAGGCCAGCATCTTGGTTCCCCGGAGATTGCCAGTCTCGGCAAACCTCCAGATGACCTCTCAGCTGAATCACCTATCCAACATGATCCTGCATAAATGGTTCTTTAGCCAGAATCCACTCTGCTAAAACAAACAATAGAGAATCTCACATGAGCTCCCTATTCAGAATTATCGGCCTGATAACCTAAAGTTATTTAAACTCTGAAAACAATTTTTTTTTTTCATCATCATTTTTACATTGGCATATAAATACTGACTTTGTTGTCTTACTCCTAACCCTTTTCCTTCCCTTAGCCTGGTTTAGGATTTCCTTATAATTTAATAAAACTCTTAACTCTAAATGAAGATGAAATATAACAAATGAAAATGAGTGTGATGTATCAGACTCCCGTCCTAAAACATTGACAACATTTACACAGAAAACTTTTTAATTGAAATGCATGGGCTTTGTTTCTCTTGTGGGAATTCTGGACATATTCTAGTAAGACAGTAACTGGAGACAAGTCTTCTTTATAATAAATGGTCCCATATACGGGGGAGCTAACTTTGCACTAAAATTTGCTGCTTTAGAGCTAAGATTACGAGTGTCAAGAAGTACTTTATCGCCAACCTTAAATGAAACATCAACAACTTGCTGATTATGCTGATCTTAGCCAATTTCTGGTGATATTTATGAACATTTTTTACAACTTCATTCCATATCTCATCTAAATCTTTGTAGTCCACAGAATTCCAACATCATTTATTTAGCCCCCACGTATGAAATAAGGAATGAGAAACAGAACGCCCCAAAAATATTTCTGATTTGTGGCACCATACCAAACATTATTAAAACATAGGGGTAACTGATACAAAATATCATCCCACTCTCTATGAGTACCAGTCTGGAATGCGTGTAAAGCAGCCTTCAAATTTATATTAACTCTCTCTACTAGGTGTGCCGGAGGATAATATGGCGACGTTTGCACTAGCTTAGTTCCCCATGAAAACATCACGTTTTTCATCTCAACACTAACAAAGTAGGTAGCATTATCGGTTACCATATACACAGGTGAACCAAACACAGAAAATAATCTTTGCCCAAGAATTTTACTTATTTCACCTGACTTCATACTTCTTAAAGGAAACAAAAAACACAAATTTACTAAAGCGATCAACTGCCACAAGTTAGCCAAAGTATAACAGTCGTCTTCATCCCTTGCTCATCAGCACAAGGTTCAGGAAGCCGTCACCCCCCTGTGCATCTTGTCTCATTTTAATCTCCCTAATGCCTCACACTTTGGTGGACTGTGGGAAGCTGGGGTAAAATCTGTGAAGACCCATTTGTGATGTGTTATTGGTGGCCAGCGATTATCATGTGAATAGATTTTTAGGGTTGTACGTATACTCTGTATGCTGAAATAAAAACAAAAAATGACAACTTTCTTTTTTGGTTTCGGTAAGAGATTTGGTTGCTGAAAGTTGTGATTGAACAGAAATCCTAAATTTCAATGAATTTTCGGGTGTTTAGTGAACGTTCATTTAATACACCTACAAAGGAAATTTTTGCCTGTAAAACTTGTTTGTTTACATTATTTTTAACTTAAATAACTACTTAAAATGGAAATTTAAATGTAGACAAGAACCCCTATGGTAAAGTGCTCCATTTCCTAAATTTTTTTGGTTTGGTTTTGCAACAAATTTGTTATAGTGAAAAACTTGCTCAAATGTTATGAAATTTGTTTAACTTTAATTAAGACTGATCTCTTATGAAATAATTTTTCATTTTTGTTTCAGTTTCATAAAAATTGGTTTTAGTTACGTGGGAAGAAAGTTGCATTCACACAACCCTAGAAATTATATACTGTTCGTTTTCAAATTGAAGCCATTTTGAACTGTAGGGCAATATGTCCTCTCAGCTCTGATCCAAATAACACTATCCCTTGATGCCTGGGCACTTCCTCACATGTGAACCGTTGGTTGATGTCCCTGAACCTGAGACTACAACCATTCTGTTGAATGTGTGTCACTGCCGGCATTTGATTCAGTGAATGCATTAAGACTTCTGAAAGCAGTGCCACCAGCACTACCTACAAACCCGCCAGCAATGGCAGAAGTAGAATGACTTTGCCATCACTATCACCCTGGACACGGTGTTCTTTGTCAGACGACCATTTGCCACATCTACAGTGGTGTCTTGGGCACGTCATTGAAGTTAACCCTGGCGAGGATGGGGTCGTCCTTATGGTGACCGTCCCTACAGATCATTGGCATTTTTACTTGGGTGTTCCGGTATTGTTTCACGTTTCTTCATGTGCCATGTTGTGTTGTATGCGCGTGTCGTTTTGCTCGTGCAACTGCTGCATGTATCGTTTGTAGTGGTTGTTTATGGAATGCTTATAGTAAGAAATAATGCCGATGAATTAAACCTTTTTATACCAAATGCAAAAATCATATTACAGCAGTAACTTAGTTTTTTTTAGTGTCTGCATGTAAGACCAAACAGTCCAACTTGTATTTGTTACAAGCAAGTTTTGCAAATTAGGAATGCACTGTCTTTGAAGAGGTTTCTGATGTTTGTATGTTCAAGACGTTTTTGATGCAAAAAAGGAAAATTCAAGTGAAGTTTGCTTTAATTTTTCCAGTGGTGCCAACTTCGGTCAAGAAAGGAAAGCCTCGTAACTTTGTTTGAAAGGATGAGAGACTACCAGGCAGAGGAGTTGATGAAGAACGTTGATGCTCCAATACCAGATCATGTGCGACTCGTTAAAGATGAAGATATAGAAAGGTAGGGGAACCAACACTTTGTATAAACTGAGCCAATAGAATTAGTAGTTGCTCAGGAGCATTGCGATTGATATAACATTGTTGATTTAAGGTGCTCATATAATGTTGCAAAGTTCATGTAAAATTGGTGCTAATTTTTTTTCCAGTAAGTATGCAATTGTTAATATGGGTCTTACATTGTAGTGTTTTATTCCCCCTCTACACTCAGTTGTTGTACTCGCTGAGGTGAATGTCACTTTGAATAGATGCCACAGGGTACGGTGAAAAAGACACTTACTTGTTTGTTCTGGTTTGTTGTAGCAGGTTTTTGTATCGGTGTTTAGACAGTTGTGTAAGACATTGTTCAGTTAGTGACATACCAGTGTTTCTGCATAACAACGCTGTTTTCAGACTAGAGTTTATACTGTTATAACTTGTGGGTATAACCAGGTTTTTGAGGGATGGAGGTCTTAATTAAATGAGAGTTGGTAATAATTGGCTAATTTAATTATAAACAATCCAAAAAAAATTACTGTATACTTAATGTCTCAACAATGACTATCACTTGTTATCTACAGCTAATAAAGTTGTAATAGTTCGGTGTGTTCGTTAACAACAATTTACATATATTGCAGCCCTACAGTTGGGCGCCATATTGTAACCATCCGCACTTTGTTAACTGCCGAATGTTTACGTTGCCACGGCTTGCTCAGAAGGTAGAAACACGAGAGACAGTAAATTGAACGCTAGTTACTTACGAAAGAAGTTCCAGATTGGTTTGATATATATTTATTTAACTAAGTTTCACAGTTCACAGACGGAGTGTCAGTATGCAGAGTACGAACCTTTAAAATTAAATATACCAGAGCAGAAAACAGCGCCACAGTAGTTTACTTATTATTTATGTGTCTAAAAACTGTCCTGAAGAAATAATACCTGCTTCTACCTCCCACACCGGCTGAGAAATGAAATAATAAAGTCTAGTTGCCGATGCGGGGGTTATCGTCCTGCCCGAACGCGGCCTAGGCTAGCATTGCATGATGCTTCTGACGTCTGCGCTGACCTGCCCTCACGGGCGACGTAAAGTGACTCTCCCTGACGACTGACTTGAATAAGTGAAGGGCGCCAGACAGATGCACCTTTTATTCTGTCTCGCACCTCCCTCTCCTGAGATAAGCGCCTGGCATCCGGCATCTGCCACATGCCACGCACGCTCTCCACAACACGTTATCGTAACTGCTGCGCCGTCAACATAAATGGACTTCTCGTACAACAAACTTGTTGACGTTGCCTGAAAATGCGCTCGAGGAACTAAAACTGTCGACACATTCAAACTCCAGATAAACTAACCTCTCGTTTCGTATAAAATTTGTTGACGCATTAAAACTGTGCCGGGGGAACTAAAACTTGTCGATGTCGCCTGACTATCTAATTAATGCTGACGCATAACATAAAACCAAAGTTCGAAACAAAACTGTAACCGGACTACTTATAAAACGTAAAACGTCTGCCCGATAAACAAACTATAGCACAGGTGCGCTCAACAAACAAACACGGGAAACTAGCCACCACTGCTTTAAACTTGAACCCGATAAAAATATTACGAAGCTTTCCAAAGCTACATACACACACAAGAATTTTACACCAGTGTCCCGAAAAATTAAGAATATTGCATCATTACAAAGTATTTATATGATTGTTCGTCACCTCATGAAAATTAGCACGATCAAACATTTGAAACAAGTTTTTGTAAAGTTTTCTAACACACACACAATTTCAATATAAAATTACGTTCATATTTTATATCTGATGTTCCAGTACAGTAGAAACCTGTTTTAACATTCTCGCATATTCCTGCATATAACTAGGGACCTCTGAAAATGGTGTAGGGCGAAATACACAAAATACCGTGAAATTACACCAAGTTTACTATGAAAATTTGCTATACAAAAAAACTTGATTGTTTCTGTAATTACACCAAAATAATGCACAATTTAAAATTTCTTTATGCATAATCGCTGAAGAGTATTAGCCATTCAGGATTTGGGTGTACAGGGTAGCACTCTAACAACGGTTCCTAAATAAAGCTACGAATTTGATTGAATCGGAGGTGTTCAGCCTACACTTAAGCTGGGTTAAGCACAGCTTATTGCATACGCATACTGACAGTTAAGTGGTATTCTTAGATAAAGTATACTTTTTATAAAATACAAATTTTTAAGTGTACTACTTAAATTTAATTCCAGTAATCATTAGAATTGGGATGCAGCAACTATTTCAGGATGGACTCAGATTCCTTGTATGTATTATTGATGGAGTAAAAAGTAAATGTTTTAAAAGATTTTTGAGAAGTATATTTTATTTTGTGTTTTAAATTAGTCTTCTGTGTGAGACACCTTTCAATTACAAATTTATGTAACTTTTTGACTATGTTTTAAAATATTGAAGCATTAAAAAATATTGAAGAGGGGCTCACTGTTATACTATTTTTGCTTGCCACTCTGTAATTTTATTGACTTAGGCTCTGCAAGCATTTAGAATAATCACTGGAGCAAGGAAGTCGTAAATGGCAGGTTTTTTGTTTCCGTAGTAGGATTTAGTTTTTAGTGCGTTACAAATTGCTATTGTAGATTAAGAATAAAATTGAGCCCAATACTGAACAATTTGCTCTGTGCAACTCTAATTGGACATCAGAACATATGAATTAGATACAAGGAAGCATGTATTTATGCAGAAAGGCATTATTTCTGTATCGTGTTCCAGTATCTTTTTAAAAATAACTTGTGGAAGTGGACAAGCTGTGGCGTATTTGGGAAACTTTCGTTCTAACTTGATGCCTATAGGCAACCCAGAATTGCATGTGACAATGGAGTTTTGTTATGTTATGCGAAAGTGTGGCGTGCGTGTCGCAGGCTGAAGTTCGTACAGACGGCAGAGGAGATGAAGGACATCCACTACCACTTCCTGCTGTACTACTCCCAGGATGTGGCAGCCATGAACGCAGCATGGCGTGCCAAGGAGCGGGAGCGGGCGCGGGAGGAACGTGCCAGGCGGCGGGTGCGGCCGGTGGGAGAGGAGGGGGAGGACGGGGAGGAGCCACCACTGGAGGAGGAGGAAGAGCCGGAACCGGAGCCGGAGGAGCTGCAGGAAACTGAAACGGTGAAGAAGGCGGCCGTAAGTGGCCCCTACTCCATGTGCCGGAAGGCTAAGCTGGGTAAGTGCTGCACGCCATGCACTTTTTACTTCGGTCTATCTGTATGTATCAGGACATTAGTAACAGTCTGTTTTATTCAAGATAACTTATCTTCAATAAGATCTGCATTGTTTTATTTTATTTGGATGGGTAGACAACAGTTTCGAGACAAAACCAATGTCAGTTGACCATAAGAAACATACAGTGGTACAGCAACAACAATAGAAGTCCAAGTACAAATCAAGGTAAAGTACAAACTAAGATTTATTATATCAAATGACAAATACGACACATAAGATAGCTATTGTACAGTTTAGGAAGTTAGGTAAGTAATAAAAAATAAGAAATATTAAATATGGATCTTGGTTATTACAAATTAAAGCATGCTGCAGTTATAAACATATTAAGTATCCAGCAAACCAGGTGGATACCTGCCAACTGTCATGATTTAGGCACGATGCAGATCATTTTATGGACCATTTCACGCCCTCGTGCTTAAACATTTTTTCCTCACTATTTCTTAGACTACTAGAAACATTTTGTTTTAATAGGTTTTTGGGGAAATGTAATGCTGAATTAGTAACTGCCAAAACAATATGTAAACTGAATGTTAACCAAAGTAAATTGTTAACCAATTTGTGTGTGAAAGTATTATGAGTTTGAATGTGACGGCATACTTCATAAAAAATTTTTCAAGTGTGGGAATGGTGTGTAATCCGTGTACAGTGAAACCTCGTTGAGTTCCCGTTTATGTCGATTTCCCGTATCAGTCAATTTTTTTTGGATGGTCCCCACAAATATCTTATATAAACAATGTTAAAAAAAACCTGCATGCTACGACCCTTAAATCATTATTTTAGTTGTATCCATCCATCAGACATTCTGTCCGAAAACCTAAATATATTCGGAACAATTTTTTATCTGTGAAATAACTATCTTAAAACTGGTGCTACCAAAATTCAGTGGCGCCAAGAGCAGGTAAACAACCACGCCCTAACCTCAAAAGCTAGTGCACTCGACCAGTTGTTGTGAAACGTTGCAATTGTTAACCACGTAATTTATTTTTAATAATTCAATCACTATTTGTTTTAAATTACTTACGTCGAAAAACAGGTAAAACGTAATAATTGCAGGCACTTTTCCATGTTTTGTTGCGGTCATGTTGGCGACATCAGGTGCAGCATGATTGTGTCCGCCATAGTATTACCTTGCTTACTTCGGTCGGGAACGTTTGCATCCGGTCGTCAAGGTCGGGAAACTAGGGTGTTTGGGATATTGTAAAGGCAACATTGACCGAGTGTGGACTACCCTTAACATAATCACCAGCTGTTTCATGCAAATGTGCTATGAAAACTAATTAACATGTTTGTGATAAGACATATTCTCTACATGCATCAGGTGTTTGACGACCTGTGAACATCACCGCCAGTGAAGTGAGTCAAAACAGTGGGTGTTCTGTAGGAGTGGCCATGGTTTGTTATGTACATTGGAAATGCCGAGGAGTTGATCCCTAAGTTTGGAGGAAGGGCCTAGTTGGCCTCCCAGAGGGCGACGACTTCCCTCATGGTGCATTGCCTTCGTGGGAAGGGTCCCCGTTCCTCGGTTATAGGCGAGGGTGGAACATTGCCGGCTGCTCCAAGTCTGCTTGGAAGGTTTGCATTCCATATCCCTAAGGGATGCCTACTATTGGCCTCCTCTGAGTACATGGGCTGGGTGGGACGTTACGCACCTACGCGCACACACACACAAATGCAAGCACGCTCGTACTCTCGCGCGATTGCTTGCACTCTCTCTCTCGCACTCTCTCTCTCGCACTCTCTCTCTCGCACTCTCTCTTGCACTCTCTCTCTCTCGCACTCTCTCTCGCTTACTCACACACTCTCGCTCACTCACACACTCTCGCTCACTCACACACTCTTGCTCACTCACACACACTCGCTCACTCACACACTCTCGCTCACTCACACACTCTCGCTCACTCACACACTCTCGCTCACTCACACACTCTCGCTC